>DWCF01005336.1:0-14449 GCA_018230265.1 Delias oraia
CTGCCGCTGTCGGCTTGGGCAGGCACGAACTCTGGCGCGTTCGCGTCTAACGGCTGAGGCGCGTAGCGCCGCGGCGGGTCCCAGTACACCACCGCCTCGGAGCTCGCTTCGTTCATTTCTATCGGGTAGCCCATTGTCCACCGGTTCTGCCTGGACAGCAGGTGCGGCTGCAGCACACCGATGAGACGGTCGCTGGAGGCTAGCGGCGGCAGTGCGGGTTGCATCCTGTGCTGGCGGCGAGCTGCGGCTGTAGGGTCAAAATTCGCGAGATAGTCTTGAAGAAGCCAGCTTTCCCAATCGATACAGAAATTCATGTTTTCTGCTTGGCTTGTATGTTGATCGAGGGAGCGTGGTGAGTCGACCGATGGTGTTTCACTAATGAAACGGTAGACGCGTCCTCAGGTAGTGAGTGCTTTTGCCGCTTGCGCCTAACAGTAATAAGCTTATTGTTTCTCGAACGTCCCTTTCAAATACTTTATTGGGGATAAAAATAAATAACAAAAGTCTTAACTGTACTCCGAAATTTAAGTATCTGCGTAATTTATTGTGTTTTCAGAAAATGAGTCATACTGTTATACCTACGTACTTTGTGAAACTGTTCTAAGTTTCATAATTCGTCATATAGCTACCCGTAAGTTAAAACTCCCATACCGTTACCCAATGCTAAGATCCCAAATGCATATTGAGCAAAGCCGTGAATACATTACGCAACCGGCTTGAACAAGCTCAAGGTCTAACAAACACATTATTCAATGTAATCGCAGCATTGTTGTACATTCGAAAGTGTATCCCACGATCTCGTTTCTAACGCAGCGAGATGAATCATTGTTTTCATTCTCGTTGCAGGAATATTTTGTATCGTTGCGCGACTCCTTAGTCCTTACACTTTTTTTTACTTTTAATTATATGTGTATAGTGTCAGTGAATTTCAAGTCTCGACAAATCAATACTAATATAATGAAAAGGTTTGTGTGTCTGTAACGTTGTAGGGGCTATTCTCTGTTTCTACTGAACTGATCTTGACAATTCTTTAACCAATAGGAAGCTACGGTGTTTGTAACATTTTTATAATTAAAACGGTGGTAACCGAGCAGTAGGCTCACCTAGAATAAGCGGATACAACCAGCCCTAGCTTTGCTGCATGTGCGTTGCCGGCTTTATGGAATAGATACGCTCTATTTTGAACGATTCCACAGAGTGGTTGTGCGCGGCACCAACTGCTTTGAAAAACTCTCAGTTGTGGTCAAATATCGAATTTACACCGATGTAAAAGAAAATGATAAATATTTACGTAGTATGAAATTCCTTTTCTCCCATAGCAGGCGTGTAACGGTGCAAAACGATCTCGAATGCCCGGAGGTCAGAGAACGCGTCACGGATACTTGAATTTAATAATATTCCACCCCGAGGGGTGAACATCAACAAATGGACGTTGTTTCGAAAGCTAATAACGCGATAACTGATACATATACTGTAATAATAACTATAACGATCATATTATACAGCTTTTAGTGGGCACTTCGTTCACGTGGATATAAGTATAATTAAACCTTATATCACTCAGTGAAGCTTAAAACTAAAATAAGTAGTTTTGGAGGGAGAGCCATGCTGTTCGGGCTTCAGTTAAATGGGCAGTCCCGTCCGGTGTGGTACCACTCTCACTCCTACTATATTTTACTTGTATCATACATAGCGTAACAATCAGTTACTTTAATTATTTTTTTTTACGGGATAGCGGACAACGGAGTAGGCGGATCGCCTAACGCCTAACACCGCCGCCGTCAAGCGCGCTACAGACCGCGCATTGATTGTATTGCCGGTTTTTTACGCCAATTCTTTAGGGACACTGATATCCTCACCCTCCCAACGAAAAAGAGAGAAGAACGTTTCAAGTACAGCTACCGTTTCACGCTGAGCCAGTGGTATCATTTATGTACTTGAAAAGTGCAGTCTCAACCCGTCCACTAGCTGTAGTAGCACCGTATGTATGCTCAAGCGAATCTCAGCGCAGGACACAATCACGGCCACATTCAAGGAGCATTAGTATTCAGTGCGGCGAGTGTACTCCATTACACCGATCTGTTCGGATTACCTCTTCGCTGGCAACGTGTATCCGATACCTGATCTATTTCCGCTTCCCCTTTGTGCTGAACACTTGCTAGTAATTAGTCTGTGTATACAATAATAACTGAATATCGATTTTCTTTATACGCAACACTTGTAAGATGTTTGATAACGTGACATCATTTACGACCGTGGGAAGGCCATGTTGAAGCATATCCTGATGCACTCATTGGGCCGGCTCGTCCGAAGTGATAACATGGGCTCACAGAATACTTAACGTGAAATGGTACCTACTTGTACTTGAAACGGTGCTTCTATTCTGTTTCGGTGAGTGAGGATATCGGAGGCCCTTAAAAATGCCGCTTAAGTGGCATATAAACCGGGAACACAACCAATGCGCGGAATGTGGCGCGATTGTGCATGGATGACATTGATTTCTTACCCAATAAACAGTGAGTGTTCACCTCTAATTAAAACCATAAAAGATGATATAATTAAGCAACATTTCATAATACGAATCGTAAAAACGGAAGCGGAAATGTAACGCGCTGTACTCAATCACAGCACCGTTTGCTTTAAGTAATATAAGTTCAGAGCACTTATCCAAATAGGATATGAACGTCGGATGGAAAGCGATACGTCAGCTGTATTCAGAATGGATGGTATTCATGCGCTCATGAATATTGATTGAACTTTCACGAACACGTAATCTGACGACTGATTGGACGGGTCCGCCAGTCACGACCAGTATTACTTGACGATTCAGCGTTCATCTGAACGCAATCATTCGATGACATTTCCCTGTCGTTTTTGCCCCCTTTCTATTGTCTCCGCTACGTTGTCGTATCGAAGCGAAAGTTTGCCTCTAATTTATTAATACAAAAGGGCGATTGGATACTTTTTTTTAAATACAAAATGAATTCTTCTTGTAGATTACAAGGGTTCCTTTTGTTTCAAAGTCTAGCAACACAGATAATCGAAAAATATATTTTATTTTATCGTATAATGGGACAATGGAGCTGGTGTATCTTCTATACGGTAAGAGAACAAAGCAACCCATGGACAACCGTGCCACATTCCGCTCATTCGTTGTGTTGCCGGCTTTTTACGTCACTTAAGCGGCATTTTTAAGAGCTTCCAACTCACACACAGCGAAACAGTAGAAGCACCGTTTCAAATAGGACAATTTCACGTTGAGTATTCTAAGAGCCCGTGGTATCACTTCGAACGAGCCAGCCCAATTTATGCGTCAGCATATGCTTCAGCATGGTTCTCCCACGGATGCGACACTCACCTCACACAAATATACTATGTACCACCATATATAATATAATACATATCTATATATAATACAATATATAAATACATACCTACTCAAATATTTATTATTAGTATAATAACTATATCACCTATTTACACACATTATATACAGCAATAGATCTGTGTCTTCCGTATGTCCAATATTATTCGTTATTTTACCAATAAGAGATTGTTGTAATCGAATAATCAAAAATGCAAGCACGTATCTGTCAATTTGTAGTAGGTAGTAGGTACTACATACGTCAGTTTAATAAGCGGTTAACGGCTACCAATGTAAAAAAAAACGAAATTCTGCCCTATTCAATAACCATTGTTGTTTATTTTGTCAGTTTTATGTATAAACTAAAAACAGACTCTAGATGCTAGAAATTTTCACACAAGTGTAGCATTTTATCTAACGAGCGGCTTGTAGAAATCATAAACAAACAATTTACCGCGACCGTTCACAACTTAACTACTCGTACGTAAACACTCGCCGAACAAAGTACCCACGGTAGAACTTTGATGTTTTAGGGCGAAAGCGAGAAAAACTTTTACGAGTGATCCTTCGTGCTCTTTACGTTCGTATGCTAATCAACGTCCCCCGTTCGTCCATACCGGCGCTGGGCTCTAATCGCCAGGTGTTGACAGTTGCCATGGCGACCGTTGTAGACACTGATTCACTTGAGTTTATTAGCGAAGTTTTACATAGGTAACGAAACTCGAACACGAATTGACGCAATGGAGTAAAATTCGCCTGTGTAAACTTTTGAACAAAAAACTTGATAAAAATGTGCAAAATACTAATGGGTTACAACCGAGCGTTTTTTTAAGGCATTTTGTGCCGCGCACCACCTCTTTGTGGAAACACCTGCCACCATGGGTATTTCTAGATCACTAAGACTTGGGGACCTTCAAGAAAAGAGCGTGTTTGGGCGGTAACGCATCCGTGGCTCTGCAAGGGCTAGGGGTGTCCATGGGCAGAAGACCGCTTGCTCTAGGTAAGTCTCCTGCTCGTTTACCACCGTTCTTATTTGAAAAAGACGTAAAATTTTGATTTACACAATTTTTGTTTTAAATTAATCTAGGTGTAACTTAGTTTCAATCCACCGTACACAGAATAAGGTTAACATTAAGTACCACTTCCCAATACTTAAGCGCCCATGCCAATACATAATAAGTAATTAAGTTATCACCTGCAGGTGTCCAGCGTAGCGTAAGTACGAGACCCTAGCGGAAATAAGATGACAAAGCATAGGGAACGCCCTTCGCCCTACTCAAAAGACATATGATTACAAGTCAAGCCCTCAAGCAGAGCTGAGTTTAAAAAATGTAATTAAACTGAGTGCGTTAATATAAGCACTCGAGATTTTTTTTAGTAAACGTCGCCGCCCTTATACAACCACGCCACAGTCCGCGCTTTGGTTGTCTTGCCGGCTTTTTACGCCGCTTAAGCGGTATCATTTTAAGGGATACCGATGTCCATACTCACTCAGCGAATCACAGTAGATACCTACAATTTACGTTTTACGTTGAGTACTTCTGTTAGCCCGTGATATCATTTCGAACGAGTTGGCTTTGTTTGGCTGGATTTGTGCGTCAGCATATGCTTCAGCATGTCTCTGCCACGGAGGGTTGTTAATAATATCAAATAATTTAGGTATAACTTTAAAAGATGAAGAGATTTAAACCAAGAAGCTCTTAATTCAACTACAGGTGTCTGTATGTAGAGATTCACATGAAATTAAAATACGGAAATATGTAAAAGTTGTGTAATCTTCGGTCTGTACCAAATTCAGTAGAAATAAAATATGCATCGAGTAGAGTAAGAGCAGATGTGACAAACGACTATTAGAGCTTTGAAAATGCAGAAACAATAGATCTTTGAGAATACTTTGCGCGCATTCAAATCCTTTTTGTCGAGAGATTTTCTCTGCTACGGGTCACCACACTCATCCATAACAAACTAATAGCTATAACTCACTCAGCGAAACACAGTAGAAGCACCGTTTCAAGTATAACTACTATAATTTCATGCTGAGTATTCTGTGATTTGGTAATTTAAATCAAGTATAAGAATTTTATAAATCAAAACATGACACAGAACTTTCACCGCGATGAAATATCTAATGCAAATATACCTAAACTCTCGAAAAAGTAGTAATAAAATTGAAAAATACAAGTTTCTCTTTCAAACGTTAGTTGATATGAATAATAGTTAAAAATTGTTATCCTTCAAACTTTCTCCAGCTTGTGTGCATATGGTGATGCAGAACAGAACACTGAGATACAAATTACTTTTGAAAGAATAAATTAAGCGGAGAAAATGCTCTTATCATAAAAAATATAATTAAATTGATGTAATAAATGAGTCTACAATATATTTTAGGCCGCTCTTTTTTGAATACCCTTTCGTTTGACATCTCAACTACCCAAATTGGTCCACAAAAAAAATAATTAAAATACGCCTCGAATTGATAACCTCCGTTTTGTTATTTTTAAAAGTCGGTTAAAAATTTTATTTTCACCAAAGTTAAATAAAGTAGTTGATTATTAAATAGCAATTTCCAATATGTTTTAATCATCTTTTCTAAGGTGAGGTGACATATATTATGTTATATATATAGCTATGTTAGATTTTTATTCAACGACTGAGAGTTTTTTAAGGCATTTTATGTCGCGCTCTACCACTCTGCGGAATGAACTGTGTGCAGTGTTATCTCCAAACTAATACGACCTGGGAACCTTCAAAAAAACAGCGGAGCATTCTTCAAAACACCGACAACTCACCCGCAGCGTATCAGGGTACTTGGGGTGTCTATGGGCGGAAGATTGCTTATCCTAAATAAGCTTGCTGTTCGTTTGCCTTCCTATTTTCATAAAATTTTCAAAAGAATAGGATTATTAAATACCAGCGTCGTTTTGAAGATAATATTAATATATTTTAGAAGATATTGTAGTTTAAAGATAGTGAGTATTATTTTATACCACCGCTATTGCGATATAGGAATGCATACGGAATGTATATTCAAGCAATGCATGTATATTGCATACGCAACACCTAATTCAGTTCAACCGGTCGAAAAGCCGGCGAGAGTATCAATATCGTAATTAAAGACGCGAAACAAATATCCGCGATCCATCTACGTCCTCGCCATACCGGACCGTGATTGATAAGCGAATTATAAACGTCCGAACTAATGATATTGATCGCTTCTGACCTTACTGTCACCTTGGAGAAAGAAAAGCCTTGTGAAGGTTAGGTAGGTATAGAGATTATGACGTATTGAATGAAACATTCGGAACGAGATCATAGTAAAAAAATAGTTTTGCCCAAATGCAAGATTTAGTCAGTCTTGGTCTTGCGCCAATATACCTGGTATTGGTCTTGGTCTTGGTATTGCACTCGCAGTTTTTTTTGAGAAATTCAAAAAAATCACTGCAAAAAAACAAAAAAAAAATAGCTGCAAGGCGCATCATTCATTACACTAGTAACAAAGAAAATCATCAGGTAACCACAAACATAATGCTTTAATATTATTATGTTCCACATTGAAGAGCCACCCACAATTACAAGGCCTGTACGTCGAGTGCTACCACTGACTCATAGACTACCAGCGTAAAATCTTGTACTGTGTTTATCTGAGTGAGGAACTTCTTAGTAAGGTTCGCCACTTTAGCGGCGTAACGCGCCTGCAATCCAACAAAGGTGCGAATTGCGGCGCTTACTATCTGAGGACCACGTTGACCGCTACTTAAAAAAAAAAACAAAAATATGTCACAGTCTATGCTCTACATCATAACATTCGAAAAAATGCAAAACAGTCACAGTTAAATACGCTTAACACTTCACACAGTACACCATTGTAAACAATTGTAATATAATAACAATATTGTTTGGTGTAAGTCTTTTTTATGCAAACAGGTAAGCAAAAGAGCTGGAGGTTCACCTGGGATAGTCAGTTCTCCGCCAAGAGCAACCGCGGATGCGTTGCTGTCCTTTTATGGTTATGTACGCCCTTTTTTGAAGATTCCCAAGTCATTAGTCTATACATATATCTATACTGTTGGTACATATCGGTAAAGTCACTAAAAATATAAGATTACTGCAAAAATCTTTTGAAAATACAGCTTCAAAACAAGACTCGAATTTATAGAACTTGAAATTTAATAATTACATTTCAATATAAAAAATTAAAAACACAATTTTTCGTCCCTACGAGAAACTAATTGATTTTTATTTAATTGACCTTGATATTCTAGTTTGCATTAAAATTAAATTTGGAGATAGAAAACAATTTTATTTTCATAATATACTTTACGCACACATGGTTTGATCACATACCTGCTACTTCCGTTTAACTGCTTGTGCTAAGTGCTTTTGCGTTCAATAAAAAAATACTGTGTACATATATATTTTTTTATTATGGGCTTCTCGCTGTTGGCCAGACTCGCTTTTACAAGTGAATGCAGGCGAGATGTTAATTCTTGCCGCGACTACTGCAAGGATGTCTCCTACGAGATACGAAACATCGAAGTGAGCCATCGCGTGAGAGAACTGCACCTGAGGCGCCCAACGGTATCCCACCGATGTGAGGCTAGGAGCAAAGATGGGTATCGTCATTGTTTCCGGAAAATACTGTGTTGAAAACCAACGTAAAAATACAAAAACACTCATTTAACAGTGTAAAAGCGAAAATTCGATTTAATAATACTAGATACAAAACGTATTAAAAATAAAAACATACAATGAGTGAACAAGACGTCTCACTTGCTGTCTGCTTTGACGCTATGTTTATCAAATGTTAATTAAGTTGTCAATTGTAAATATTTAATTGATTGTAGACATTTGTTACTGAGTCATACCATACTCATACCTCAGTTAATAGGTTAATATATGTATTCAAAAAACAATATGTATTTATTAAATATTTGCTATTATATATCTACTACTCTCTTGTGGAAATAGCGTATAATTATTTATGTATATTTATTACTTTTTTATCGTCTAGGGAGGCTAGCGGGTCTCTTCTATGGTAACATTTCACCGCCGCCCATGGACAAGCGCGTCACAATCCGTATGTCCAATTAGTGCATTAGAAAAAGAATATATAATCGCATATCGTCATTCAAACAAATTTTCATTCAAAACAATGGGTTCTGCACCAGGCCTTCCTGCTGACTTATGCACCGCGATTGCCCATGTCTTTGTCACAGAAAACACTAATTTCTCGACGGACCCGCGAGCCCGCCTATGATAGGCTGTAAAGGCTGCTCTGGCCAAGAACGGAAAACCCAAGGACACGTATGAGCGAACGCCATGTGTTGCATAGGAAACCTATCGCTGCGTAAAAGATTGCAAATTCAAACAGAAGCAATAAACGGGGTCTCATTTGCCGGACCGTTGGCTCGAATATCGCAATGTTTCACAATAATGACCGGATATGCTGGCGCGCTTTCTTTTTTATAACAACTTTATGTCAATGTTACTTCACGTCTTACGATAAGAAAGTTTAACTTTTTGTATGACACGGTTTTGTAACAACGATTTTATATCTTCCATTATTTTTTTATCGATAACACCGCAAAAACTGATAATCTGAATGTTTCCGCTATTGATAAGATACGTAGGTAAATTGATTTATTGACTGCAAACACGAATATTATTTATTTGTTTTTCGTTTGAACCACCCGTTGGGCAGTCTCATCCGTAGTGAATCCACGGGCTGACATCTCACTCAGCGTAGAATGGTTGTAGCTACTTGAAACAGCGCTTCTACTGTCTTCGATCTGAGTCCCTTAAAAATGCCTCTTAAGTGGCGAAGAAAGCCGGCAACTCAACCAATGCGCGGACTGTGGCGGGTTAGTCGTGGGTGTTCTCTTACCATATAGAAGACGCACCTGCTGCGTTGCCCGCTATACCATATCCATGAAACCACTAGCCACTGAAGATTCTTTTAACAACAAAACGTTTTTCTTCCCACGCAAAATAGGCGCAATAATGTCGTTGAGTTGCGGAAACCAGCCCGTCTTACAAGTACAATTACAAAAAACAAATCGTTGTTGTAAATAACACTAGGGTATCCTTAATGAATCTTTCTTTCTTGTTGGAAGAAAACGTTAAGATATTTTTTATTTAGCCGAATTTTTCGTGGTTGATCAATACCTGTCCGTGTCCACAGAAAACCGGTTGTAAAAGATAGGCATATCAATAACTAATGGGACTAGTTAGCTAGTTGTGTAGTGGAACTTCTTTGATTCCATCAAATATCAAATCAGTTCTTATCCAATAAAACAATAAGAAAAGTAATTTAAAAAAAACATTAAATAATAAAACCCATCAGAAAAACCACAGCGAAACTCTTGCTAATAAACTTCTTGCTACCGCGACGAAAAGGGGAAATCTTCGGTCTCGGAAAATTCCACGCTTTAATTAAATTTCCCGGGAGGCGGAAAGTCCGATCCGCCCGGACGACGTGCCACTACGTTGAGACAATTTTTCATCCGCACCTCGGATGCTAATTGAGCGGAAAATGCAGCAACGCTCCGACTGGCATCCCTAATATACTTGATTATCGAAGACGTGACGTCGTAGAAACCGCTCTAGTCGCACGCTTAGTCGCACTCTCCATAATCGAATTGCTTCGGGAAACGTAGGAAACAGATAATTAACTGTAGTTTTACTAGTGGTCATGCGTTTTTTTAACTGAATACTATTTGATACATATTATACAAATTCATAAACTAGTTGACACCAAGAAACCAAACAAAATATGGGTACAAGTGTGTCTCATAATATAAACACAAAAGAATCTATAAGTAACGAAAATAATAGTGTGAAGATAGCGTGGCTTCACAAATAATATTGGAGGCGTACTATGCCATCGGGGGTGACTTTAAATCCAGTTAAGTCAACCAAAAGTCTGCCTTGTAGCTTATAAGCGATCTTAGACAAGCAAATTCGATAAAAATCATGAAAAACACACTGATTAAGATTTAGACGACTGGTATGAAACAATTTCTTCAAAGTAGGATCAATAAAATCACATCCTAGTTTGCTAATGGACATATAATTGCATCTAGCGGTAAAACGGCATAACATTGTCGTTTATAGATCTGCGCAGACACCGATCTAACAGTGCGATGCGTTCAGTAATGGTGTCACGTAAAATTTTGCGCAAAAGAGGCAAACATTAATATTTTATAATTCAACGTCCATTTTCATCGCGTTGATATATTATGCATTCGTTAATTTTCCAGTTAACACAACGTATTAAATATCGAACATGACGTTTTAAGCGGGAAAGCCTATTCAATCATGAGAAAAAATCTTATAACCTTGATATTTCTATGAAAATCGAACGGTAAACTTGTAGGAAGTGCACCTAGGATATGCGGTCCTTCGCCCATGGACACTCCAAGCCCCTGATGAGTCGCGGCTGCGTTGCCGGGCTTTATATTATATTACCTGTGGGAGACCTACGCAGAAGCACATACTGGTGCACTAATTGAATTCGCTCATCACATGTAACTCAATCATGGAATACCCGCCTGTTCCGTTTTCCGCTATACAATAAAAAACACGTATAAATAGGTAATTTATCAAGAGATACATTTTCATATCTAACGACTCCATATGGGTCTTACAATGTAGGTTGTGCTAACCACATTTCACCAACTCGACTTAAATAATCCCGTGTTATGAAATAAATCCGACATAATCACGTTGCCGATTTCCAATTAAACGTATTTCAAAGGGAATCAAACTCCCAATCGTCATCTATGTACATGTAACGTTAATTAATCAAAGCGGTCCCTTTTGTTTCGCCTGCCAGCATTTCTATTGACTCGGCAGGTATTAGGCCAATCGATTGAGAACTCTATTTCTCTTACAATAAAGTTGATTTTGCATAATGCATTTATACAGTGTATACTAAAATCTTATATCCAAACTAGGTATCACTTAAAATAGATTATTATCTATAAGGACAAACGATTGTTATATACAGATATTCGAAATTACATAAAATAACTCTCTTTTGTCAGCTAGGTAATATTATTACAAAACCATTATTGCTTGTTATATTTGCTAAGACAGCACAAATCTGACAAGAAATGATTAAGATTTATAAGAAAATCAAAAGGCTCACTTAGGATAAGCGGCCTTCCACATATTAACACACCCAGCTACTGCTGGGCCGAGGCTGCTTTGCTGAGCCTTTAGATATAGGTACGCATTTTTTTTTTAATGTCCCCAAATCATATTAGTTTGGAAGTCCCTCTGCAGGAAGCAGATTACACTGAGCGGAAGTGGGCCGCGCAAAATATTTGTGAAAAAAATTTTAGTAGTGGAACGACAAACATCCAAGGTGATACGGGTGAAGCTTTGTATCCTGCCCTAAAGCACGATAATGAAACTCATCACCTCGTGCCATATATCCAAATTACTCGTAGTTGTTTTAGTAGAGACCCACCTGCTCCGTTGCCAACCAACGACACCAAACAGTGCCATTATTTATTTTGTATGAATATTCACCGGTGTCGGATAGTTAAAACACATTGTATATGGATAATAGATCATTATTGTACAAGAATATCTATACAGAATGGATAAAGGTTGATATACAATCACTTAGTCACGAGGTTTCACAATTCGCCTTGACTTATTGAAATCATTGTTCGGGAAAATATCTATCACCATTAACTGAATATATACCTACATTGTGTTTTGTATTTACGCAATCATTTCAGCGAACGAATTTATCTATTTAATTTATATAGGTGTGTAACTGCACAAAACTTCATATGATGGGATAACTTGTGAAAATCTAGAATCTAGGTTGTGCAATATACAGTCAAATCTGAGTAAGTGAAAGTAATAGTCAGTAATACCCGTCATTTAAAGCTCAAAAAATTTCTATTAGAGTGAAACAGAAACCTCTGTAAGAGAGTCCTTTTTTCCCATGGACCTCCGTAGGTGAGACTGCTACTAATCTATACCTCCTATAAGAGAAAGAAATACGAATACAAAAACAAAAAGCCCAATCAAATATATCGGATTTTTTAAAGTAAATAAGTTCTAAATAAAATAAAATTACATAGGGCATGAATTTTTGTTTTCCTAAGCGTCTTGATACCTACCCTTATACAGAACCTACATGTCAGGTATATGTCAGAATCTAATGAACATAAAATATGTACACAATATTAATATATAAACATATAAACATAATATGTTTTGCATATTATGCACATAATTTTACCATGTTACATAATTACTAGATTCGTACTTGCTGTGACTTGTACCTACGTACTTCTTATTGCTGCGTAACTCTATAGGAGAGAAACGCTGCCCATGCACATACATTAGCGAGAAACTCGGGTTAGTGAGAAACAACAAACCACGCACCCGCGGCTTTGCAAGGACTGTAGAGTTCCATGGGCGGAACCAGAACCGCTTACCTTAGGTGAGCCTCCTGCTCGTTAGCCACCGATTCTATATACTAAAAACCTCTAAGCGAGAATAAGAATGTGCACCCTTGAACTCTCTCTTATTCTCAATTGACTGTATATAAAATAAATAAGATGGATAAATGGTGGATAAAAAATGACCTATAGGAAACACACCTTGGATATAAAAGAGTGTGGAAACAGTAAAAAGATAACTTTTATGTAGCCAACACCACTCCTAGACTAGAACAAAAATTATAGTTAATAATAAATATCTAGAACTTGATAAAACTCGCGTCTGTATTATGAAAGTAACAAATATTAAAATACTAAAAAAAAAAAGTTTTGGGACATTTAACAGCACAGTACAAGTACTACTACACGCTGGTATTCAGTGAATCTGTAGTATTACTCCAGGTGAACCCAAGTGGTGTGTGCTTCAGCGTGATTTTCATAAGAATAATAAGACATTCGCCCGGCCACTTTATTAAATAAAATACATTATATTGTTAGTTTATTATACTCTAATTAGTATTGAATAAATTTACATATTAAATAAAACGTCTATTCAGACCGGGGATCCAACCTGGCAACATACAAGACCGCTGAACAATGAATCTCTTTTCTTTTGTAACTTTATTTCAGAACTTATACATTACGCCATTCAGACTCTCAATGGTCATTCTCACTAGGTTCATCTTGATGTTGTTGAGCACAAATTGTGTTAAATAAATAAAATGTAGGTTAATCTAACGGTCTCCGCGGAAACACATCGACCTCAGTTAACAAATGCTAATACAGTCGCATTATTTGTCGTGATTTACCGCTCCGGTAACCAACATAACTGTATCAGTGTCGCCATTTTGTTACGGTCACAAATGTTGTAAATTATGTAGTAGTAGTGTAAATTTAAGGCCACGTTTCATTGTTATTAACACTAGAAAGACCAAGGCAGTAAATTTGACGTCACGGAGATTTCATTCTTAAATATTTTACAAACGGTTATTTTTTCTTTTTATAATTTATGACTTTATATTATTCATCCTAAGCTTAAATCTATATAAAATCAATACAATATTAATGTTTGTAAAAACTTTACTATTAATTTTATCACATTATTGAGACAGACGAAAGGCTGCTAATAAATTGAACGTATGCGAGGTTCCAAATAGTATTATTCATACAAATCTACTTGGCAAAATGAACTTAGTGCGTTGTGCACTCATCTGTATCCAAATCGTATTAGTAATTTTTCGTACATAAACATATGCGCAAGCCAATCGGGAGAGCCATGCTGAAGCATATGCTGACGCACTAATTGGGTCGCCTCGTCCGAAGTGATACCACGGGCTCACAGAATACTCAGCGTGAAACGGTACTTGTACTGTATTTCGCAGAGTAAGTGAGAATTTCGGTTGTTTAGAAACATTCGCATTCAGACTGTATTATCTTTCATGTAGCGGGTAACATTATTTCGCTCTTACAAACGAATTCTTAGCTTTCATATGAGGACTTTGATATGTTCCGCGACTCCTTTAGCTGTTTTGCATGCTCTTTGCGAATATTTGTACATTATTGTTTGTCTGTGTTTATTTTGGTTTCACTTTTACTGAGTTTTCATCGTCATTAGTCTTCC
>DWCF01005337.1:0-14448 GCA_018230265.1 Delias oraia
AGGGCGTCCGATATCTACACTCACTCTTAAAACACAGTACAAGTACAGTTTCACGCTGAGTATTCTGTGAGCCCGTGGTATCACTTCGGATGAGCCGGCCTAATAGTGCGTCAGCAAATGCTTCAGCAAGGCTCTCCCACGTAAATGTGTAACGGGTATTAAATTTTATATAAATTACCCTCTAATATTTAGATAAACACAATTTCTAACAGGGTTGTTCATTTAATTTAAAATGATCTTTAATTGAAACACGCAGGGGCCTAACTGTAATAACGCCCCAAAACATGATGCCTCGATATTGCTTATTACATTTTAATATAATTTGAGCACTGTCTCTGTGTCTAATTCATTCAACAGGGTTCTGAGTTTGTGTCTCGGGAAAGAAGCAACAATTATCAATAGAGGAAGTATAGAGAAACAAATAAATTACGTATAAATAATCTAAAAGGCATAATATTATAGTCAGTTTTAAAACCTAATCTCTAAATCAAAGATACTACCTGTGGCGGAATATATATTACTAAAGAATATGTTCATGAACAAATTAGTCTTGATTATCTGGATTGGTACCATAGGTTCATTGAATGGTATTCTAATATTGTACTATGTTTCGCTGAGTGAGTGATTATACCGAGGCCCAATTAGTTATACCGCTTACGCGGCATAAATAACCGGCAACGCATCCAAAGCGTAGTCTGCGGTGCGGTTTTCTATGGGCGATGGTCTCTCTCACTCCTGTATCGCTGCGCATTTTATTATGTCATTGTACGCATTTTGCTTAACGTATACTTAACTTAATCCTTTAAAACGTGGTCTCAATCTCAAAAAGGCCCAAAAAATACTAAATTCAACCTTTTAAGTCCCTTTGAAGAAACTCAATCGATAAAATAAAAAAGGAAGCTTCGATAATAAAAAATCTGTCTTGTAAAATAAGATACTTGATAAGCTTATAAAAGCTTAAAATGTTTTTTCTCGAAGTAATGCTATGGAAAGTGGCATAAGCGGATTGCCGATATATATAACGCTATTTCCGACGCTTCTTCTTAATAAATGCTCATGTAATCTCTTTACCGGAATGTTTTATAAACTTTAGACACTTTGCATAAATTTGCCACAATATTAGCATAATTGAGAGGGTTTTATAAAATTAAATGTTGTTTAATTATTAAATTATGAACATGACTAATTTTTTTCTTAGCTTTTCTTTGTGCCGCGCTCCGCTACTCTGTGGAATCTTGGAGCTGCCATAATAGATATTTCCGACAAATTTTGGTTCCTTCAAAAAAGGAGCGTACCTATTCCTAAAAGGCTGGCAACGCACCCGCAGCTTGTCTCATTTCCAAATAAAAAAAGTTTAACTAACCTTCAATGATGAACTTTTATACAAATGATATAACTATTCACTATATTTTGTTTTTTTTTTTTAATTTCATTATTTCTTAAACCTTTTCATTCTTTCTCCTTTTAGATTATCTATGCTTACCCATTTATTGTGATTTTCTGGTTTTGGTGATTCGGGTACTTTGAATCACGCCACGAAAGCGGGCAGCTAAGTTTATTTATTTAATTTGTAAGCAAATTAACATGCGACTTATCTAGAATAATTGCCCATGGACACCCCTACCCTCATCTAAAGTTACATTTTAAAATTGAAGAACTATATTTGTTGTTATATCTTTTGTTGGTTAAACTTGAAATATTTCTACTATTTCTAAAGACATCTGATAAAATTTTCTGTTATACGTGTTTTTGTTTATAATTTAACTTCTATATTTTAAGACAAGTTTTTTAACAGTAGATTTATATGCTGATGTATTCAATTACGCCAGGTATATTGTAAAATATATTAAAATAAAATAAAAAAATATTTTAAGGTATTTAAAAAATACAACAACCGAGTTTAATTGTTATTTAAGGATTAATTTTCCGGCCTCAAATGATTGAAGCTTTCCTCGCAAACGCCGCTATAAATTCGTTATGTTAGTCCTTTTAGTTACTGTTTACATAAATTTGAAGGTTAATTTGATTTAAAATGCACGCTTTCAACTTATTTTAAGTGAAGTTCCTGTCACAAATAATCTAATAAGTTATTTTTACTACATACGAAGGTTTTTCTAAAATTGATCAGAAATTTGAGAGTCTCGTAGCCTAGTTTATGAAGCTAGAGGTATCGGGCTCGAATCTCGGTACGGACAATTATGTTTATTTTATAATTTATTCGGTCTGTGGAAAGGCTTGACAGTATCCGGGCGAGTGTCTTAATAGTGTCGCACCCAAGGGAGAGCCATACTAACGCACTAATAGGACAGGCTTCGGCTACCGTGAAACGGTAGTTGAAACAGTACTTCTACCGTGTTTCGCTAATGATTGAGGTTATTGGAGGCCTTTAAAATGTCGCTGCAGCGGCGTAAAAAGCCGGCGACACATACAATACGCGGACTGTAGCGGGGTTATCCTTGGGCGGCGGTGTTCTCTGGCCATATATAACACCCACCTGCCGTTGTCCATTAAACCAAAAAAAGAAAATTCACATTAAAAATAATAAGTGTTCTTAAATTTCCATAAAATAATAGATCGGCGTGAAGTTGACAATTAATTACAAAACTCGGGAAAGTAATCATGATAAGGCAGCCTTCGCAAATAATTACATTATAGGAAGAAAATTGCATTTTCAAAATAATTTAAAATATAAAAGATATTAATATAAATACAATCAAAAAGGCCAAATTGATAAGTTGCTTTTCAGATTTTCTAAGTTAAGATATAAACTTATAAGAGAAATAAAATCGCTTTCTTTCAGACGATACATTACGTAAATCAATTAACAAGGAATTATAAAAACAAAATTATAACACTTAATTAACATAAACTGAATGAAAACTGGATTTTTTAAAATGATATAGCCGAAAACGGAGCAGGTGGGTCTCCTAAATGGTAAGAAATTACCACCGCCCATCGACAAACGCGCCATTGTCCGCGCATTAGTTGTGTTGCCGGCTTTTTACGCCACTTAACCAGCATTTTGAAGGTCCTCTAATATCCACTCAGCGAAACACAGTAGAGGTACCGTTTTAGTACAACTACTATTTTATGGTGAGTATTCTGAGAGACCGTGGTGTCATTTGGAACGAGCCGGTGCAATTAGTGCGTTAGCATATGCCTCAGCATGGCCTACCTGTGAAAGAATTGCATGTACTTGAATTACTAAATAATTTAAGTTTTCATTCATATTGAATATGTATACATTATTAATTATAAACGTTTTATACCATACATCATTTAAAATCCATTCAAAATTATTATTATAATTTTTTTCAAATTATTATTTTTACAATTTTACAAAAATTGTTTTGAATTTATAGTGTTCTGTCTCTTTTTGCAACTACCAATGCACTTACGAAGTCTCTCTTACGTGCATTGGTACGTCATTATTATTGATGCATTACGTCTCTCTTTAGTCAAATATGTGAAATTATTTGTAGTGAAGAAACGTCTGAATCTAAAATACCATTTTATTACGTATTCTTCAATATTTTCATAAAGTTTCTCAGTATAAACTTCTATATTTTGCTTTATTTTATGAAATCCTAACTTAGTATACACAATACATTCTTATATCATACATATTTTATGAAAATAATGTAAGGATATGTAATATTTACAAATAAATTGCTGTTTAAATATAAACCAACTATTCGCTGAAGGGAGTGGTGTGTACACATCTGAGTATGCTATCATGTTATCCATTATTGAAACACATTTAACCAAAATATACCACTCTGTGTTTATTGCGGATATGTCACAATTGTATCTGTCTATATATCTATTAATGGCCTTATAAAGCAACACGAAGTCAAATAGTTCTTATATTTATATAAGTTCTTATATTAAATAGCATGCATCCTTCTCAGTACACAACGTAAACTTAGAAAGCCTTCCAAAACAGTTTGGCTAGTTTTACGTAATAAGTATTGAATTATACCCTCCTGAATAAATTTTAGTTTAAGCTTACCAATACAAAAAAGCAACAATAACTAATTAGAAATACAAAAATGTTAAAAGTCATTTCAAAAGACGGTATTTGTCAACTGTATACCACACCAAGGAGACCTATCTCCAGCAGTGGACATCTTATGGCTGAAATGATGATGATGATCATACCCCACCATAAGTGTTTAGGGTCTTCTTTCACCTCCTTCCATACACATACACATTAAAATAAGCAATTCTAAAATAGTAAAAACAAGAAGAAGATTATTTGAACACATAAATTTACAAATAATAAATAAATTAATTAAAGTAGGTAAAATTTAATGAGAATAACCACAGGCAATCGCTCAAATCCGCGAGGGCGGGACAAGCGACCAGAAAAGATTTTCTTTATAAACTCATAATGAATGCGACCTCTCTAATCTAACAGGTATAATATACAAAGAGAAATATATTTAGGCTCAAAAAACATTATTTATTTAAAAATGTCTTTTATATGAAATTGGCCAACTGAAATCTATTTCCGATACAGAAAATTAATCACGTACAAATCAGCATCAGAGCACCATAAAATGTACGTATTAAGTGGGAAATTGAAATACGAATTAGTTTTTACGTCATAAAGGGGTAAGATTTATTACTGTTTATGGGCAAAAATTCGTCTAAACGACATTTTATGAGCCATCATGTCAACTATAGGCTGACATCCAATTTCAATTGAAAACGTGAGGATCGTGACTTATTACCATAGTTTATAGTAATATTACACATTAGCTTTAATTTTTATATAGTCATTTAAAATGGTGACGGATGAAAAGCCGTTTGGATTACTACTTGCAGCTGAATTTCATCATAGAACATTGAAGCAAAATACAAAGTTTTATCACATCGATTTTTTTATAGTATAGCGGACAACGGAGCAGATGGGTCTCTTATATGGTAATGGAAGACCGCCGCAATGGACAACCGCGCCACAATCCGCGCATTGGTTGTATTTCCGGCTTTTTACGCCACTTAAAGACTTTAAGACAATTTTATTGGCCTCCGATATCCTCACTCACTCAGCGAAACTCAGTACAAGTACCGTTTTACGTTGAACATTCTGTCAACCCGTGTTATCACATTGGACGAGCCGGCCCATTTAATGCGTCCGCATTTGCTTCATCTTGGCATTCCCATGGGTGGTTCTCGTCAATGTTTGTCGCTCCACAACTGACCATTTTTAAAGCTTTTTGCACCGCGCATTAACATTCTGTGGAATCAGGTTCCTTGCGAGATATTTCCAAGCCAATACCACTTGGCGCCTTCAAAAATAGAGCGTACCTTTCCCTTAAATGCCGGCAACACACTCGCGGCTCTTCAAGGGCTAGCCGTGTCCATGGGCGAGTGAGCGCTTTTTGTTATGCTGAAACTGTTATAAGACACGTGCGTTAATATAATATCAAACAAACATTGCTAATTTAAACACATTTATGTACCTTCTAGGCACAATCTGGTATGAACATAAGGTTAATGCGTATGAATATTATCATAATATTAATAAGATTGTACAATGTTGAACGTGGATATGGTGCGGCGTACTTGCTAGGCAACTAAAATTTGCTTTCATCTAAGGACAATTTTATATGTAAAACACGTATTAAACCACTATCCGTGGGAGAGATATGCTTAAGCATATGCTAACGCATTAATTGGGCCGGGTCATCCGAAGTGATACCACGGTCTAACAGAATACTCAGCATGAAATAGTAGTTGCACTGGAAACGGTATTTCTACGTGAATATGAGGTATGAGTGAGTAAAGATATTTAAGGCCTTTTAAAATGCTGCTTAATTAAAAAGCCGACAACACAACCAATATGCGGACTATGGTGCGGTTTTCCATCGGTGGTATTCTATTACCATATAGGAGATCTACCCCCTCTGTTATCCACTATACCAAAAAAATTCGTAATATTTTTCTAATTAAAATATAATATTTTGTAACGAATTTACGTTTCATTATTAAATTGGTCTTAAATTTTTTACTGTAGCAACTATTACAAAATGTTGTTTAAATTTTAAAAATTTTCTATTGCATGTCGTATTGATATATACATTGTAATTAAAATTTGTATAGTTAGACTTCATTTTAGAATCTATAAAATGATTAAATTTTTCACACCCAAACCTAGCATAGAAATCATTCTAAATTTCGTGTTTGTATAGAAAAAGTTTCACAAACATTAACATAAGAAAAATCCTAAATAATAGCTGGCATTAAAAACAAATAAAATTGAAAATTGAGTTACACTCGTATTTCCACAAGCGTGATATTAAAACACATTTCACATTCTCTCGCGGGATTTCCTCGACGAAATATTTCATGAAACGAAATGCAATAATATTTTTATTTGATTATAATAAACTGCTACAATTCCGCTTTAACTTTTAATTTTCAGCATCCAATATCTCTATACTTAAAATATGGAAAGTAAATTACTCTTTACTATATAGCGAAGAACCGCGCAACAATCTGTGTTTTAGTTGTGTTACCGGCTTTTTAGATCGCTTAAACGATAAAACTTAGTAGACCTCTACTTCATCATTTGAGCCGTAAGACGTAAGAACTCTACTTACTCGATCAAAATTGTATAAGTATGGTATTCTGTGAGCCCGTAATATCATTTCAAACCAGATCAATTCGTGCGTTACAATGGCTTTCCCACGAATAAAATAGTAGGGCTACTGTCTTAACCGTGGCTGGGCAGTCACAGTTAGGTTCGAAGTGATACCACGGTCTCACAAAATACTCAGCGAAATGGTAGTTATACTTGAAACGGTGTTTTTACTGTGTTTCACTGAGTGTGTAAGGATATCGAAGGCCCTTGAATTCCGCTTAACTGGCGTAAAAAGCCGGCAAAACGAGCAATACGCGAATTTTAGAGGTATTTCCTTATTATATAGGAGACCCACCTACTCCGTTGTCGGCTATACCATAAAAAAAGTAATAATTAAGGCGTACTGTCGGCTTTATCGCTACATAGCATTATCTTGCAGCAATATATGTTGGAAGATAAACAGATTGTGAAAAAAGCGTGTGAATAGTGAAAATATATGAGTGATACAGTATCTCTACATGATTTAATAAATTATATTAAAATAGGAAACATAGAATCAAAATTGTCTTCTAACACCATGTTTCTCAGATATCTTTAAGTTGGTCTTCGCTTGCGAATTGTTTCGCTATCAATAATTCTTTTATTTTTAGTTGTATCAAAAGGCGCTAGGTGAAATAATTCTTTAAATATCAGGATTGCAATAGGATTAGACATTTATTCATATTTTTTATTTTAAATTTATTATATTTCAGTATTACATAGGTTGATTTAATATCATCTCGTATTGGTCCATACAATATTAATAAGATATATTTCGTTCTTGTAGTTGGTTGAAAAGTAAATAGGTTTTGCAGAGTGGTTTTAAAGTTCAGGTGTGGTTTTAGGATCACTGTTGAAATAACTTGTTGAGTTGCAATTTTAATTGTTTAATAAAAGTTTTTTTATTTTTTATAGAGAATTTTTCATAATTGTTTAAAAACTTCAAAACTCATAACTTGTATTGATTTATATTAGTTATATGTAATTTATTTAACTTTTTTGTATACTTTTCATATCTATTTAAGCTTGAAATAAAAGCTTTAACTGAAAAAATATACTCATTTATATCTCCAACTAGCGGACAACGGTGAAGGTACCCACCTTCTCCTATATAGTAAGAGTACACCGCCGTCCATCACCAACCGCGCCACAGTCCGCACATGTTTGTGTTGCTGGATTTTTACGCCACTTTTAAGCCTCCGATATCCTCATTCACTCTGCAAAACACAGTACAAGTACCGTTTCAAGCCGAGTATTCTGTGAGCACGTGGTATTACTTTGACAAGCCGGCCGAAGTAGTGCGTCAGCATGGCTCAGAAATTTCCCAATTGAAATCAAATAAAATAAAACATTATTATAGCAGCAAATTGTCCTACTTCTGTTGCGATATAAAATATGTTTAATAGTGCAAATGCACTCCACGCTGGCTCGAATTGCAAATGCAATTTTAAAGTCATTCCAAAAGCAATTAGATTTGCATAAATAAATTTCACAATTAATAAGGTTCCCAGTGCTAATTGCGAACTCATTTCACTAAACCTTTTAGTTAGTCTCCATTACTTTGACATCTTTCAAAAATTACTATTTTATTTTACATATAAACGAACAAAAACTTTATATTCAGAGAAGTAGAATGTAAATATAGATTTTGGTGGCACTATCAAATTCATTATAAGAAGGTTACTTAATTACTCATATATTAAGAAATCCAAACTTTTTGAATATAATACTTTAATATTATATATATTATATACTCGATTTTTTCATCAGCTTGATTTTTCTTTAAACTATAACCTTAAAGAAATGGAATTTAGTGGATAGATACATCTCATGATAATAAGAGATGCACTCAATGGACAACCATGACATTAAGTTCAGTTTGATGTGTTACCGGCTTTCTACGCCACATAAGCGGTTAGTGAAATTTGGCATCCGTTACCTACGCTCAAAGTGAAACGTAGGTTACATAATTCTGTCTAATATTAACCCGATACAGTTCGTAAATGTTAGTTTCATTCGGACTATAGTAACTTAGAATTGTTGTAGGAAAAACTCATAGTAAAAAATGTATACAATAAATTTTAATGGCACACAAATTGTGAAGTGAGGCCGAAACGACGCCTAGAATTATCATCGCGTTAACAATGCCAGCTTATATCTACTAGACAATTTTACATACATTATTGGCGTCAATAACTCTCAGTTCAGAGTCACAATTGACAATTTTGACATGACCGAGCCAGTTACTGTTGTTTAGTTTTCACCCGTGGGAGAGTCATGCTGATGCTTGTACTGGCGCACTAATTGAGCCGGCTCGTCTTAAGTAATACCACGGCCTTACAGAATAGTCAGTGTGAAACAGTACTTGTACTGTGAGGATTTTGGAGGCCCTTAAAAGTGCCGCTTAAACGGCGTAAGCCGGCAACACAAAAAGTGCGCGGAATGTAGCGCGGTTATTCATGGGCAATGTTCTCGTACCTTATAGGGGACCTGCTCCGTTGTTCGCTATAAAATAAAAAAATTATAAAAATATTTATGTGAATTTATTCCTTTGTAATGTTTGCAAATACAAAATGTAATTAACCAGAGAGCATATAAATGTTTTCTAATTAGATTTATATTAATTTCTTTAGTCTTTTTGGAGTTAATATTTTTAATTTCTTATATTTTTTATTATATATGGGGCAATCTTAGATGTGTCTACTCTATAATCTATGGTAAGAATCACGACCGCCCATGAAAAAACATTCCATAATCCGAGTTTAAATTGTGATGCTAGATTTGTACGCAACTCCTTCGGAATCGTTTTTCCGATATCCTCACTCACTTTGTGAAACACAATACAAGTAGTGTTTCACGTTATTATTCTCGTATTATAAACCAATCCAGTTAGAGCGTCAGCTAATGCTTTAGCATGGCCCTGCTATAGTTCTACTTGTTTACTAAGGTTCTCCAGTGGCAAAACTAAAGACGATCTAATAAAGGTCGCGGGCAACCGCTGGATCCAGATCGCTCAAGATCGCAATAGGGCGTCTTTGGGGGAGGCCTATAAAGCAGTGGACTTGATAGGCTGGCTCATTTGAGCTTTGATACGCCTCATAAAAGCGCTATCACGTGTGCTTTGAAGCTTTATGACACCGATCCATTTAATTAAACTTTAAATTATTTTCAGACTTATACTTTCTTATTAATAAGTTGTTATGTAATAATTAATGAAATCAAAGTTACATAATGATTACAATATAAATTATTGATACTAATAATAAGGTAGAATCGTTTTAAAATATGTCAATACTATAAAGCCATACAGCGAGTTGTCATTCCAAACAAAAAAGCTATTATGCTTCTTTAAAATTAAGTAAAATAGAAAAAAAATAATGATTCTTATGTTTTTATAATGTTTAACAATCAGTAAATAAAATATTATAGTGATATGGCAAATGGACAGGTTGCCATAGTTTAATGAATGAATACGCCTTACTTAAGGTTGCAGTCGTCGTCAGTAAGGCTACACGGAATGATCGTGGCATAAAATGCCTTAAAAATTCTAATAGAAATGGCTATTAATATGATTTAAATAATATTTGTATTTGATTTAAAGTTCAGTTTGGAAATAATGTCAGTAGTTCCGCTCAATGAAACAGCACATATCAAAGCTGAACACTAAAGTTTAGGGAAACAGTTTTCTAAATTTAATTGAAATGCTAGAATTTTTTAAATAAAATCTTTTAATGGCTTATGATTTTGAAAAAAACTTTACACTATTTTTAAAGCTATATATGATTATAGCTCTAGTTATTAGCTTAAATTGGAGCTTATAAAGCCAAGCTTATAAATGACAGTCAATATTGAAACAATTTACTACCGAAAACTGTAATTTATAACACAATCAGATTTAATTTAATCCAATTGTAAATTCAACTTTGTTTAACATTCAAAACATTGTACAAATTGTAGGATTTTAAAGGATAATCCCTATTATTTATTGAACCCTACGATTTGTAAACTGATAATGTTAATCCTGATAGGTTTCAATATGATAAAAATATCTTTAATAATTATTTTCTTTAAACTCTATTTACTTTTTTCATAAAAACAACCTAATTTTTGTAGGCTATCAAATTTTTAATTCAATCAATTAAATATTTAATTAGAAGATTAGATCGTGGTCCTTCGCCCAGTAGCCCAGTCCTCCGACTATTTATCCTAAGTGAGTCTTCTGCACGTTTGCCTTTCTATTTTTATAAAAAAAAAACTTCATCTTAGATATCAATATTGATAATATATTAATACTATTTTATAGTAATATTAATATTTTACTAACTGGGCGGGTCCTACGAAGTGATACCATTGACCAATAGAATATTCAACGTGAAATGGTAATTATAATTGAAACAGTGCTTTTACTGTTTCGCTGAGTGAGTGAGGATATTGGAGGCGCTTAAAAATGCAACTTAAGCGGCGTAAAAAGACGGCAACATAACGAATACGCAGACTGTGGCGCGGTTGTTCATTTGCGTTCTCTTATTATATAGAAGACACATCCACTCTGTTCCCTACAATTTCAAATATATAAGTAATTTTCTCCTGTTTAGTATGAAATGACGTATACTAAATACATTTTGACCGAACTTATGCATGTCATAAGTATAATATTTTTAATTTGTCGTTGGTTGTAACTCAGATGTAGGTATTGCTAGATATGTTTTTATTACTTTTTATATTGTAAAACTTAGTACAGAAAACAGTAGAAGTTCAAACAACTCTCAAAGAAAATTTACTTTTATGGCCCCATATTTCACAAATGGTACCAGATTTTTCCTTGCATCAAAAGCGACGAAAACACGACGTATTAGAGTAGTCCTCTCTAAAAAATGGCTACTAAGAACGTGCTACGTACGTACGAGACATTACCCGTAGAACGTGACTGAATGAACATACTGTTATCAGTAAATGTTGTGAAAAAATTATCTGCAACAAAACTCTTTAATATTTTTTGTAACTTTGGCTAACTGTAAAAGAGATTGCAGACATTACCTACGGCAAAAACTTCCCGTCTTGACATCATATTCGAAATATTAAATAATTAGAGAAATTATAATAATAAACCACTTTTTAATGAAAAAATGAAATCAAATTTTGATCTTTTTTATGGTCGGTGCATGTTTACCGAGCTACACGTCGTCTGCCGGGTCCTTTACTATAAAATATTTGTAAACTTAGAAGAATTTACAAAAAATTAGGCAGTCTCTTCAAAATACCTATTATTATTAAATATTGGCCGTCGTTCTTGTTTATTTGGCTGCTTCTTGACAAAACATTTTTATTCATTCAATTTCCATCTTTCATTAATATATAATATATTTAGTAATAGATATATAAGTATGAAACTGTATATGTATGGTAACAATACATTATAAACAAATAAAAACATACATAATAAAATATAACATTCAAAAAATAGGGATCACTGTCATCAAAAGGATAATAAATCAAGTTAACTCCAATCGTTCAATGTCAAGATTATATTCTCCGAATTGGCTACATTCAATAAAATTGTTTGGCTATAATTTGTGGAATGAATCTTGTACTATACCCAATACTAGATAGTAAAAAAACAAAATCAAATTACGACGTCGGATAATGAAATATTATTTAATAGAAACTTTATGAGCCTTGAATAAAAAGATTTATATGTATTTTTCTTGCTAGTTTAGAATTATTTTATGTTCCAATATCAATACAGCATTCTTAGATGCCAATTCAATAGTTTTATAAGTAATTTGAATAGAAATACTTTCTAATTCATGACCGCATCAATTCTAGCACAACGAAGCAAACATTTCAGTGGCTATTGGAATGTCTTAAACGTTTCTCATAGTTTGTGTCGAAACTTTCAAACGCGATATACCTTTTCATGCATGCACGCGCCAAATTTTGAGCTGACATTTGAAATTAAAATACGAATGTATACGAACGTCAATTATATTTGAAAACGTAAAATCTACTTGTCCGTAGTATTTTTAAGTCATGGTTGATTTTACCTTATGTCACGGTTTTAAGAGTTAGGTTCCCGCTCTGAATGGAATTTATAATCTGTATTCGACCATTCGAATGGTTTGACAGTGTCTGGTCGTATATTCTAACACTGTCTTGCCCGTAGGAGAACTGATCTGGCTCTCCCACGTGTAAATTTAAGAATATTTGCATGATGTGCTATCTTTTTACCCGCGAGGAAATACATTTACATATGCCTTGTGGAGGTAATTGGCATTTCGAGAAGTACAATACCATACTCTCTCAAGTCCAAAAAAACTTCCTCAAGTTATCATTCTCGGCCTCCTGCTTATTGAAAAATACACAGCCAATCTAAGTCCAAGGAATCAGTAGTCCTAGTAATCCAATCTAGGCCTGTGTAGAGAATAACACAGGAATAGATTGGATCACTAAGGATGTATGAAACAAGCTCCTCGCTCTGGAGTTCCGTGAGAAATTTTACTACCCAACATTAAAAGACACTCGCTGGGCCGGCTAAGACCTTCCAGATGACCCTAAACATATATTCCAAATAAATAGAAATTTATATTTGGACCGGGAGTCGAACCCGATACATCTCGCTTCGTGGTAGGCTTATAAGACTATTTACCTACAAAGCTCTGATCATATGTCCCTAAAACTTTAATAAAATATAATCCAAGCTCATGCACATTGTTACTTCTTGTAGTGATGTAAGGAAACTGAATATTATGTAAATGAAAATCGTTAAGGATTATGTCAGAAGCGTAATGTAAGTTATAGGCATAATAGATATGGGTTTTCCCTTAGCCTAAAGGCTTATGAAGTTAGAACAACTTTACCTCGCGTATAATTCCCTGTAACGCACTATTTAGGTTGATATAGGAAATAATAAATTAATGTATTAATAATCTGGTTAATCATTTTTAAGAGCTTCGTAGTGAAGAGGTTTTATAAGCCGCGAAGCTATAGGTATCGGGTTCGAATCGCAGACCGAATAAAAAAATATATAATTTCATTTATAATTTAGTCGATCTTTGGAAGGAATTGCCAATGAGCGAGTATCTTAACACTTTCGCACCCGTAGGAGAACCAAGTTAAAGCATTTGCTGACACGAATAGGCCGGCTCGTCGGAAGTGATAACACGGGCTCACAGAATGCTTAGCGTGAAACAGTACATGTCCTGTGTTTCATTGAGTGAGTAAGGATATCGGAGACCATTGGAAAATATTACGTTAAACCAGTGCAATAAGCCGGCGACTCAATCAAATTGCAGATTGTGGAGATTGTCCAAAGGCGGTGATCTCTTACCTACTACTATGGTCCTGGTATGTTGCTTCACTATAATATCATAAACATACAACAAATTTTGTCTCAGTTAATAACCTTAACCTTAACAAACTAAACCTCTTTTGAACTTGGTCGCTTTTAAAGTCGTCTAGTATGTTGTATGTAGCTCTATTATCTATGTTGCTGAATTTATGGGTTATAATTTAAAAAATCAATCAGAATAATGTCACTTAACACAAGAAAATTTCATTTACGATAAGAATCTCGAGTAGGTATTCAAACAGTAATCCAATTTTTGTTGAAAACCAAGATAACGAAGGACATCAATACAATTTATCATAAAGCCTTATCTTGTCCTTTGCGGGGAACACCGCTTTACAAAGCATTGTGATTTGAAAAAGGTTAGTTTTATCCTTGAATGAGAAATGTTTTTAACTGTGGGAGAGCCATGCTGAAGCATATGCGGACGCACTAATTGGGCCGGCTCGTCCGAAATGATACCACGGGCTCACAG
>DWCF01005338.1:0-14448 GCA_018230265.1 Delias oraia
TATTTTCAAAATGCAATACACAAAAAAAACCAGTTAAAGTTTTTATAAATTACATATTTTCATAATACATTTTCTTTTAGATGGCTTTCTCGTTTTTGGCCAGAATGGACTTTAAATTAACGAATTCGTTCGTTATTTAAAGTTAAAAAAAACGAATAAGTTTATTAAAAAATTAATCAAAATGAAATAGTATTACAATTATAAATTTAGATAAAAAAATCATATTTTCAAGTTGAATAAAACTGGATAGCATGTAAAATTTTATAAAAATCTGTTCAATAGATTAATAATATTTTATATCTCTCGAAAAGGTTAATATTATACTAAAATTATATTAATATTATACTAAAATTATATTAATAAATATATACAAACTTTAAAAAGCATGAATAACAAAAAATATACTAGAAAAATTCTTAAAAACATGTCTAGACTTTGAGAGAGCTGGAGTCTGTACTAGTCTATGTGAAATAAAAGCCTTTGACATTGAATATAAAGACAACATAATCAAAATAGTTGTTTGACGATACTTGCTGAGATTCACTGGTTTTCTATTTTAGAAACGGTGGTGTGGAAACGAGCAGGGGCCTCACCTAGGGTAAGCGGTCCTCCGCCGATGGATACCCCTAGCCCTTGCAGGGCCACGAGTGTGTTGTTGCCTTTAAAGAATATGTACGCCCTTTTATCGAAGGTCCCCAAGTCGTATTGCTTTTGAAATACTCCTGCTGGCAGCTAATTCCACAGAAAGGCGGCAAAAAATGCCTTCGGAGTGAAAACGATGAAGCATTGTATTCTGCCTTGATATTCGATAGTGATATTCAGTAACAGGTGTCAATCCTATAATTGTATCCTGACACCATGAAACTTTGTAGCTGTTGGTGGCATAGCATCGATCACAGATTCTCGTTTAGCCCGCGAGCTTGCCTCCGCCCGCGTTAAACAGTAAAGGCAAGTCTCACCACCAGCGAGACGCCAAGCCTAAATAAAAGATCACAGTATGCAGAAGGCGGAAAAATCTAGTGCTTGTTTAAAGAGAGTACTTAATTAAGACCAAATACGCACGTTAATAATTATATAAGCCATAATTATAACAGTAAACTTATAATTATATTGTTATCATTATATATTTAATTTATTGTGACGTTTTGTCGTAATAAATGCATTCGAATTGCCTTTTGAAACATTTAAAAGTATAAAGTTCTTGTTAGTTACAAAACCATCATACACAGACTGTTAGAAAAATAGTTGACAAAAACCATGTTACGTGTTGGAAATAATTGAGGTTGAACTTTAAGAATATAAGGCTTTACCATCTTTCTCAACAACCGATGGGGAAGAAAGGTTCTCGAGTGCTGACTGCGTACCGGGAAACGCAGAGTGGGACGTCGCCCAACGCGACGGAAAGACGATCTCATAAAGGTCGCGGGCAGGCGATAGATCCAGATAGATCCAGATCGCTCAAAATCACAATAGGTGGGCGTCTTTGGGGGAGGCCTATGACCCGCAATGGACTTTAAAAGGCCGATGAAACTTTTATATTAAACAGTTTATGTCTTTTTATAATTTTCAATGCTAAGAAGAATCCTAATATTCACTATACATATAATGGTGATAATGTATTGTGGGCGAAATAAAAGAGAATGCCGATCGGTACAATTATATTTACACGATTCAATGATAAAATACTCATTGATATTAGTTTACAAACTCAAATGATTTAATGACATTACGGGAAGCGTAGAAGAGAAGTGTACAGCGTGAAAGCACGAGGGTCAAAGTAAATGAGACTGCTTATATGAGACAGGGACAGGGCGGCGTCGGAGGGAGGTGCCGATGTCTTCCAGATGGTTGCTTACAGTATATTATTTCCTCTATAGTGCGTAAGTATAGGTCTGGATAGAATATCTATTCGACCTTTGCGTTAATAAAAAGGTTCCCTTATAAATTCAGTACCTAATGATTACACAATGTTTGTGTGCTTACCACGGACACCACCACTCTGTTCCTTGTTTATTTATACTCTGTGAAATGACAGATGTTTGTTTAAACATTGTTTGACGTGTCAATTATACACGCTAGCACATCGCTCGTTTGACAGACTGACGTATTTTGATGTTTGTGAAGCCGATAAGGTCTGTCATATTATACGACATATGACTATTTAAACAGTTTTGGCGCCATTGCAACAACAAGCGCGTAATTTTTTAATATTATTTACAAAGAACTGTCATTTGTATATTATTTGTGTGTCTAACATTTTAACCAAATGAATTGTATAAAAACAAAAGCAATAATCTGACATTTCAGTTATTAGTAATATTTAAGAAAGTTTCCTTCTTTAATAGAATTGATATATTTAACATATGTAATTTAATTAGGTAAATTAAAACTTCGTAATTTGAGAAAATATCAAAAGGTTTATTTGAAATATATAATACAACTTAAATGAATTTTTCAGAATGGTATTTTTGATACTTACATTTAAATATTTCTGCGTTTGATTCTAATAAGATACCAGATTGCTGTTTTTGATAAGTAAAACATAACAGGAATTATGGTTGTCTCTCAAATATTAACTCAGAATGAAAAATTTATTTTTAATATTTCTTGAGAAAACTGCGTTAATAGTCGTACCATATCTTGCAGTTGATTGAACTAGAGAATTATTTATTGTCAAACTTAGTTTGTAGTATTGATAAATAATTAATTCATTTGTATTATTATTATTAAATTTAATATTTTCAATTTAATATTTTTTACTATTTTTTTTCAAAAAATTTTTTTTAATAAACTATCTATTTACAAAATCAAAAATATTTGAAAACCGGATGTTACAGAAACGTAACGCAATATTGACTTAACGGCCTTCCGTTTAACTATCCAGTTACCTCCTAGTCGCGCCTAAAGAAGTTTTACTTCAATAATGTTTAAAATAAACCCAAATTTATTTATGTCTTAAAATAATGAATTGATTTAGTTACCCTTGTTTCAATCAAACATTGTGACTAGCTAGATAAGGCATAACTTACATCAAACTTTACAAAAACAACTGTCGTATAAGATGTCAACTGTTAATTGCAAGAACTGTGACAGTTTGCAAATGTTCTTAATATATCATTTGCACTTGGGCTAGAAAAATATTCGAATTATCAAGAAGGAATGCAAAGTGGCTTGTCAATCAAAGAATGAGACGTCAAAAATTAATAGCCGAGCCATCCGTCACCGTCAAGTACCTGTCTTCAAATACAGACAGCACAGAGTATAGAAATACTACAAATTCTTGTTTATTGACAGCTGTGTTATGAGTTATGATTATGTTATATAGGTCGCGGGTGGAGTTCAACACAACTTTTTGCTAAATATTAATTGAATTAATAAACATGAGCATTGAAGTTTATTTTCTTTTTAACAGGTTAACAATTAATTACCATTTTTTACAATAATCTTCTCCATTAATGTTTTACTTTATTCGCAGATAACGCCCACTTAGTTATGTGCGCTATGCATAACAAACCATAATATAAAGACTATATATATACGTCATCCACAGACTATTAAACAAATCTAGGGATAATAATAATACTAGTCTTACAAGGATTGTCTATATGAATTAAGAGGAAAACATTACCCATGACTGCATATTAATTATTAGCAGTGATTAAGTAACGACAATCGATGGGGAAGAAAGGTTCTCGAGTTGCGACCGCGTACCGGAAAACGCACAGTGGGACGTCCCTCCACACTATGGAAAGACGATCTCACGAAGGTCGCGGGCAACCGCTGGATCCAGATCGATCAAGATCGCAACAGGTGGGCGTCTTTCGTGGAGGCCTATGTCCAGCAGTGGACTTGAATAGGCTGATGATGGTGAAGTAATAATATTCTTTATAATATATAAAAAAGAGCAATCTATAATTAAGCAATATTAAGCTTTTAATCTTGGGGCTAAAAAAATACAATATATTAAGTCATTGCCAGAGTATGCAGTCCTCTAAAATTTATGTGTGTGTCTTAGAGATACTTAAGGGCTTACGATTGCCTACTATTCATCTTATCTGGTTAAAGACATTCGGAAATAGTTAAAAAACTTATTAGGATAACCTCAAATCTTCATAAAGCAACACATACTGTCCTTTTACCTATCGTTGTTCTGTTAGGGGATGAACTCAGTATAATTTTCTTTTCCTTTTCAGCCTTCTTGTTACATAGATAGCCAATAACTTTACTCTTAAATTCATGATTTACTATACATGCACAGATATGAATTCAGAGTTTTTAAGCGTTCATATGAACAGAATATTGAGAAGGGTAAAATACCGCCAACTTTTAATTAGTGCGGTAACGCACCCACGGCTTTGCAAGGGCTGGGGGTGTCTATGGGCAAAGGACCGCTTCCTCTATTTTGAGAAATTTCAACTTCTTACCGAACATTTTTTAAACACTCGCTTGATTAAGACCATACCCTTCCAGAGACATAAGATTAACGTTTGAAAAATTTTTATATTTATAAAAAAAATATTAGTAGTGAAATTAAAATAGATATTCTAGAAAATAGGTATTTTAAGTAAATGATCAATCAAAATCACAGATTACTCAGCGTGAAACTAAAGTGTGTTGCGCAGAGTGAGTGAGGATATCGGAGGCCCTTAAAAATGCCGCTTTAGCAGCGTAAAAAGCCGGTAACACAATGCGCAGATTTTGACGCGGTTGTTCATGGGCGGCGGTGTACTCTTACCATACAAGAGACCAACCTGCTCCGTTGTCTGCTATAAAATAAAAAAATTAAACTTTTTTAATATATATATTTTACTGAATAATTTTGTTTCATGGCAATTCTTTAGCTAGATGATCAAATATATTCTCTATAAGTAGTACCTATATATATCGAAAAAACTGTGTAATTTGCACAGTGAATGTATGTAATAGAATTGATAATACGAACGTTGGGAATTTGCAAGTCTAAAAACCAAACATACTAAGAAATAGTTCTCGATTTGAAACGTAGAAATAGCTTAGTTGTTCTTTTGTTAAATAATGTCGTTACACTTTTTTTCACATTCCGCATTTCTTGTTTCAAAGTGCAAAAAATAACACTACTTGTTGCAAGTGATGCTAAAAGAAACCTTTTTTTACTCCAAGTACCCCATTTACGACGAACAAAATTTCTTTCATCAAAATATGAACTTTTTTACCATTTACTAATATAGGGTACCTAAGTGGTCCACTGCCCATGTGCTTAGCCCTCGTTCGCCGACGGTATGTTGCCCGCTTTTATAAGATAGAAACACTCTTCTTTAAAAGGTTAAGTCGTATTTTTTTATGAAAATTGGAGGCACACACTTGGCCTCATGATATGGGAATGTTAACTGGATTTAAGGAAAACGTACGCTTTCTTTAGACCCTAAGTCGTAATTGCTTGGAAATACCTCTGCAGGTAGCTGAAATATATACCGTGGTATGATTCCACGGCTCGTCAAAATTGATACTGCTAGATCACAGAATACTCAGCGTGAAATGGTAGTTGTACTTGAAACGGTGCTACTACTGTGTTTTGCTGAGTGAATGAGTAAATTGAAAGCTCTTAAAGGAGGCTTAGGCGATGTAAAAAGCCAGTAAGCTCAGAATGTAGCACGGTTAGTGATGGTCGGCGGTGTTCTCCTACCATATAGAAGAGCCACCTGCTCCGATATACCATAAAAAAATCTCGGTTTTTTATGGAAACAACGGAAAACGAGCAGGAGGATGACCTTGGATAACTGATCCATCGCCCATGGACACTCATAGCACTTGCAGGGCCACGGGTGCGTTGCCGTCCTTTACGATATGGCTACGCCATTAGAAATACCTCATCAAACAGCTGATTCAACACTAATGTGTTATTAATGTGTAATTATTTGTTTTTAAAATTCTAATTAATACACCCACAATTATATATGAACAAGAATTGTTCTCGCATATAACATTTGCTCCATATTAAGTGATAACATAGTTGATAAAATATCTTTGCATTAATTAACAAGCCATTATTAATAAATATATTCTAATTTATGAGCAGCTCTAGGAAGACCGCCCTGCATTTTTCATTGAATACATGAGCGTTGCTTTTACAGTTTTAATTGATATTTCAACTTTATCGCTAAGGGTAGGAATTTTTTCAGATATTTGTATGATGAATATGTATGCCAATATAAATTATCATATTAAACACAATTACATACATTGGGAGGAACTAGTATTATATAACTTTTGTACAAGGGATTATATACAAGTTTTCATGTTATAGCGGACAGTGGAGCAGGAGGGTATGATAACACCAGCACCCATGGACAATATCATTTTTAAGGTGCACCTATATATTCACTCACTCAGCGAAACACAGTAGATGTACAATTTTAAGTACAACTACCGTTTCATGCTGAGTATTCTGTGAGTCCGTTGGATCACTTCAGACGAACCGGCGTAATTAGAGCATCAGCAAACGCTTCAGCATGGCTCGCCATACAGCTCGGGCAGTGTTACCAACCCTACTGTTTTAACAATTTACTGTATTCACATCGATGTCCCTGTTTTCAGTTTCGTTCCTGTTTTTCAATTAGCGTCCAGTGCCACCTGTTAAACAACGCAAATATTTTTAGAATCAAATTTATCAAAAATATGTATGATTTTTAAAAGTAAAATGAGGATGAAAATACTGAAGTTGAGGTAATTGAGAATGAAAGTGAATGAAGTGATTTATTTTTTTTATTATAATGTGGTTATTAATATACTAATCAGTCTTTATAATAAAGATAAATAATATATATTTTATGGCAAACACTCCCAAAATGGCATCATTCTTGGAGTCCAACAATGGACATAAGACGCCTGAAATAATGATGATGATGAATACATTGTATATTGTTGAGGATTGTTGTATTTGAGGATGAAATCTGTCTTTTTTACTTTACCTGCTGCTTTCTCCTTTTTGTATTGGCTATCTGGTGTTTGTTAGTTTTTTGGCGTTGATAACACTGAGAACGACTGAATCGATTCGTTTACCGAAAGTTGATAATTGTTGAATGTTGCAGAAGTCACAATATGCAAGCTTGAATTAAAAATACTTAAAATGTCGACCCCTGACTGAACGAGCGAAAGCCCACAGCATAACCTGAAAATTCGACACTACCCGTCTCAGTTTAAGGGCCATAATCGATTTTTCGATCGTAAATCGTAGGCTGTCAAGAATCGATTCTATAATCGCATGTCGGCGATAGCGCGGCCTATCGCAATTCGATTGCCGAGCTTTCAAGTAATCTTATCAATGATATGTGTATCCTAGTATTAATCTCATTGAATTGATTTTGTTTGTTTTGGAACTATTTGCATTCGCTTCGATGTTTCCCTCTGAATTATATTGTCAGTTGAATTCTTGTTCGGTGTTACTGATTCTACAAAGTAATCATAGACAGTCCTTGAAAATATTTCTGTAAATTAATTTAAAATTTTGTTAAGCGACGTTTGTGTGATAAAGCATATTATAGTGATAATTATTTTGTAAATGGTGTCACTCACGCCTTGGGAATAAGTTGTTCATGCCAGGCTAATTTTGTAATTATTTAAGTATCTCTCGGAATCCAAAAAATTACATCCATTGAGTTTGTTTCGCGGGTCTATATGGGAAGAGAACACCTCCGTCCATGGACAGCCGCGGCATAGTCCGCGCATTGGTTGTTTTGCCGACTTTTTACGGCTTAAGCGGCGTTTTTATGATCCTCCGATATCCTCAATCACTCGGCGAAACAGTATGCACCGTTTCATGTACAACTACCATTTCACGTTGAGTATTATGTGAGCCCGTGGTATCATATCAGACGAGCCGGCCCATTTAGTGCGTCGGCATGATTCATGGTCCCTACAGGTGACATTTATTGTCACTTGAACTCTTATAACAGCAATGAGAGACGAAAACTCGTAGTACTCGTAGTAACAAGTGTCGTGTTGCCATTCTCAATGCGGTTTTATTAGGCGCCCTCTTTGTTTATGGCGACACCGGACTGTAAAACCTACACCTTCACATTACTCACTTAATGACGCTGAGGTGAGAATAATGGCGGGATTAATTGTTTTATGGCGATCCAATGATTTTTGTTCAAGTTATTTCACATTGCTTATTTTATTAAACAACGATTCTCTTTGAAATATTTAACAGATTCATAGACATTACAATAATGGTAAAGTTGTAAGCAGATGGACTTACGATAGGTTAAGATAACACCGCTGTACATGGACAACGGCGCCAGTGCACGCAATGGTTGTGTTGCCGGATTTTTATGCCATTTAAGCGGATTTTGATGAAGGTCGCGGGCAAACGCTGGATCCAGATCGCTCAATATCGCAGTAGGTGGGCGTCTTTGGGGGAGGCCTATGTCCAGCAGTGGACTTGATGGGCTGATGATAATGATGAAGCGGATTTGTTAAAGGCCTCCGATTCTCGACTCACTCAGCGAAACACAGTAGAATTACCGTTTCAAGTAAAACTATAATTCAGGCTGAGTATTCGGAAGTCCGTGGTATCGTTTCGGACGAGCCGCCCCAATTAGTGCGTTAGCATAATTTTCAGCATGGCTCTCCCACGGATGCAATTAATCGTATTAGTTAGGAAATATCTTATCATTTATCCTGCCGGACATAGGCCTCCCCCTTGAACCTCCATGGATATCCTTCGGAGGCGAGCTGCATCCAGCGTCTTCCGGCGACATTTATAAGGCTGTCTTTCTACCTTGTGGACGTTCCACGCTACGCTATATACGAAATATCCTACATAGACAAATTTTTATAAACATTGACGTTTCTTTACTAAATTAATCAATTCATAATGATTACCCCATAGTTTAAACTTAAAATAATGTAATACTTAATTATTGTTATTATTATTATTGTCAAATTAGTCTAAAGTTTGCACTAGCCACGGATCAGGCCAAGCCCAAATAGCAGCTGTTTGCATTCCGCAAGGGTCAGTAGAGTCAAGTGTAGCATCGTAACCAGGGGCGACTGCTTCCTTCGCTCTGTTACCGCCTCCGGTAATGCCCCTTTGCTTATTTCAGTTTAATGGTTGCCCACATTTGTTTGTCCACAACTAAACTGAATATTTTATTCGTTAATCTTTGCATTGTTATTATGGGAATTATGGAGCTGATATTTTTTATAGATTGTATATGTTAGATTGGTAAAAGTTATAATAAAACGACGTTGAATTTGTTTTATTACAGAATTCAATTTAATTGAGCATTTTAAAGTTATATCGTGCCACGTACCACCACTTCGTAGAATCTGCTGCCGGCATAGATGTTTCCAAACCAATAAGTCCTTTAAAAACCTACCCCTAAAAGTACGTCAACACAACCGTTGCACAGCAGGGACTGAGGGTGTCCATTGCGGTAGACCGCTTATCCTAGTTCGCTATCCTTAGGCTTATTTTATATATAACGAGCTCAGCCCAGAAAATGTTGTTTTGCCATATAAAAGTGAAATATATATATGGGATCAATTTAAGGACCTTAAATGTAGTAAATTGATAGGTTAACAAAAATTGTAATGATGTGGTTTATAAGAACTGAAATAAAACCATATTTACAAATTAACAAAATTGAAAAATTACAATAAATTAACATATTTAAAACTAACCTGAATCAATACAATTGCGGATAGCAAACCTTTCTACATATCAGTATGACAACGACACAAAATACGTATGGATTGTTCCTACTGAATAAGCATAAAATTTTTATAAAATTTAGTATAGCCGTTTCGGTTCGGTGGAGTTTTCTAGCTAACAACACAAAAATATGTGTCGTTAAATAAATACATTTAACACTGTAAATCTGTTTTATTAGTCGTAACCCTAGAATCAGGTCGTGAAAAGGGCTTATTTAGTATCCGAAGGCGATAAGCAAACTTCAGATGACGCCTCCAGGTGTGCAGCTGTACATCCTGTCCGATCAAATTTAGAATTTAAACCAGCAAGAGTGCTCTCATTCAATAAAACACACAGCCTCATTTCCTAACATATTTAAACCATTATTAAATACATTACCTACATTATGGAAGGAAAAATGTTATTTGAATCGATTTTAGTGTTTATTTAATTTTTTATAGTATAGCATGTCAATGGATCAGGCGCGTCTCCTATATGGTAAGAGAACACCGCCGCCCATGAACAACCGCACCTCAGTCCGCGCATTGGTTGTGTTGCCGGCTCTTTACGCCATTTAAGCGTAATTTTTAAGGGCCTCCGATATCCTCACTCACTCTGCAAAACGTAGTACAAGTACCGTTTCACGCTGAGTATTCTGTGAGTCCGTGGTATCACTTCGGACGAGCCGGCCCAATGAGTGCATCACCATGGGTCTTCCACGGGTGCAATGTCGTATCGTCCAACCTTTTCTATTATATATTAGTTTTAAATTTAATATTGTATCTTCATTTGTATAGATAAAAGCTGAACTTCACGTAACTGTGTCGGCCATATCAATGTAGAATTGGAATGAACTCGCCATAAACGAAGTCTTCCATAAACGTTTCTCAATACTGCGTCTATGAGATACGCCAAAATTAATGCCATATAAGTGTGCAATTATTGTAAATCTTGTTCACTGATATTGTTACATCCAATATGGTGATACAATGTTCAGCTAGATACAATAGGCTTGTACTGTTAGTATTAAGGAGTATTTCAATAATCACTACACCCGTGGGAGAGCCTCGCTGAATCCTATGCTGACGCACTAATTGGACCGGCTCGCCCGAAGTGATACCACGGGTTCATAGAATACTAAGCGTGACACGTTACTTGTACTGTGTTTCGATGAATGAGTGAGGATATCGGAGGTCCTTAAAAAATAAAACACCTACTAATATTCATATAAAATTGAGGATAGTTGTTTGTGCCACTTGAGCGGTGTCAAAGGCCGGTAACACAACCAATGCGCGCTTACCATATAGGAAATCTATCTGCTCCGTTGTTCGCTATAGAACATAAAATAAAAAAAATCCATCAAATTCATTAGATAATGTTAACAAAACACAGTAGTAACACCGTTTCAAGTGGTATCGCTTCGGACGAACCGACCCAAACAGTGCTTTCGCATATGCTTCAGCATGGCTCTCCCATTGATAAATATAATCTGTCAATAATGTATCAAATGATAATCTTACGATTGAATCAAAAATTCCATAATAGGAGATAAGGCGACGCATCCATGAAAGAACATAGGACAAATATAGCCGAAGCCGTGGGCGTAAATCTGTGTCTATGGTCTGTTTATCTGTGGATTAGCGGAAGCATAAATAGATTATACGAGTCTAATTCTATTCTATAGCTCAGCACGTGCCTCGCTCGGCAAAGAGACGGCAATTGTCACTGGCCCAGGGGCGAAATCGATGCATTGCGAATAATAGAAATCGTACTGAACATCGTTTGCGATTCGATTTGAATAAAGCCTAAAGCGTCTATAACTAAACACTATTCATGGAAATTTTACTGTTATTATAAATTTATATAATGTTATATCAAACATAATTTTAAGAGTTATGTTTGTTGAATTCCTGGGGATTTATACTTCATTTATGTATTGTTTTAAATTTTTGACGTATTTTTTTTCACGTATTCCACGTGCGAGAGCCTTCCTGTAACATATGACGCACCGATCTGGCCGGCCCGTCCGAAGTGATACACCCGGCTCAGAGAATTCCAGGGTGTTAAGCGCACTAAGTTATACTGTTTAAGTGATGTAAAGAGTTGGTTGTTCATGAGCAACAATGATCTCGAACCATCTGTCTGGTCTCTGCTATATAATAAAAAATATAAATCAATAGTTTATAAACAAAAATATTGAGCTTAATGGTTTTAAAAGTGTACCATGAACCGAGAGGTATCGGATTCCATTTCCGGTCCGGACAATTATAATTTATTCGGTCTCTGTAAAGGCTTGACAATGGCTGAGCGAGTGCCTTAATACTGTCTTACTTGTGTTAGAGCCATGCTGAAGCACATGTTGACGCACTAGTTGAGCCGGCTCGTCCGAAGTGATACCGTGAGCTCACAAAATACTCAGCGTAAAACGGTACTTGTACTGTGTTTCTCAGTGAGTGAAGATATCCGTGACCCTTCAAAATGCCGCTTAAGCGGTGGTAAAAGTCGTCAACATAACCAATGCCCGGGTTGTGGCGCGTTTATCTATGAGCGCCGATGTTCTCTTACCATTTAGGAAACCCACCTGCTCCGTTGTCCGCTATAGAATAAAAAAAACAATTTGTTACAAGGGCAATGAATGATAAATAATATTGACTCTTAAATATTTTATTATAAATATGTAAAGAAAGAATATTTTTTAAATTTGTAAAGCCGGCTAGTTAAGCTACATGTAAATGTGACAGATGTCATGGCGAATACAGATTTTTATTAAAACTGTAAATAGTCAAAATGAATATAATATATTGAATAGATTGACAGTTTAAATAATAAACATTAAATGTTATTTTTATATTGTTAGGTATTTTTTGTGTTTTAGTTGTTTTATACTTGTTGTAAATAAATATGATATATTAAAATAAAATTTCTATTTTTAGAAATTATTTTTTTAAATTAGACTTACTGTTTTAAACGTATTATTTATCATGCTTAAACTGTTGGGTGTTGTATCCAAAATTAAACAATGTATTAATATAATTAATATTGTTTCTTTCTCTACTATTGTTTCTTAAAATTAATGAGTAATTTTTATTTACAAAGCGACTCATAGTAGCGTTAATGTCGCCATTATAAAAAAACAAAAGTCATTTCGTGTCATTTCTATTAATATTAAAATATTTTATTTCGATGACATAATGATGTCATGCGTCAAACTACATTGCTCCACGTTGCACAGACTATATTAAGCATATAAACATAGCGCATAAAACCTTCTTTTACATATGGTATATAAAAAGCCATAGTTTAAAAGGCGCATAGATTCTTTCGTCAGTAGATGGTGTTGTCGTGACCGGTTGAACAAAAGGCGGTAATTTGAGACGGCCATAAATCCTCCTTGGACGTCGGCATTGCATTAATGTCATTTACTCTCGCTGATATCCCTAGACTCAGATCTGGCCTGAACCTAGATTTAGGATATTTCATTATTATCAGTAAGAAGTTAAAGACATACCTTATTATTTGTGAATTAATAAACTTAAAACGTAAAATATGAAAAGAAATAAATTGGGTTAAAAAAGAAAGCTTAAGATTGAATTATATTTAATTTTATTATTACATAGCAGACAATCGGAGATCTTCTGATGGTAAGATATTATCGCCTGCATGAAAAACCATGTTATAATCCGCGATGTGGTTGTGCTGCCGGCTTTATACACCACCAAAATGTAACTTGGTGGGTCTCCAGTATTTGTCTCCAAGCCTTCAGATCTTCGTAGAGAACATAGCGAGTAGATACACAGAAGAGTAGATATAAAGCTTACCAAATATTATAATGTCTGCATATGCACATCTGTTAGGATATATAATAAAATTTTAGAAGTTTTTAGGATGTATTATAAAATTTTAAGAAGGTTTAAGAATAAAATTTATGATTGGTTGAATAACTGTAACTTTTATAATGAAACGGAGTCTGTAGACAGCATATGAATAAAAATGTTTACTTGATCTTAACATTAACAATTGATTCGAAATTGTAAAATTGATTTGCATGCAAACAAGTATTCTTGCAAAACATGTTGGCCCTGCATGCGTATTGTAACACCATAAAGTACCATGTTTAATGTAAATAAAATTATATTATATTTACCCTGGTATTGTGAGGCCGTTAGAACATGCATCGAAAATGGCCTTATATATAACAGTTTCAATAAATATCAACCAAATACAGATGTACGCTGAATTTAATTTATCGTTATATCGAATAACGAATCTAAGATCACAATCCCTGTCAGCCTGGGAACAAAGTGTGCGTGGGCGGCAGTATACAACTACTCCGCTATTTAGGATCTATTTCATAAGAGAGAGCCACGCGCCGATACCGCTACAAAATTTCGTTTCATTTCGCTATTGTACCGTCAGCAAAAACAATATTCCTACCAAATTAATGTCTATTCAGTTTCAGAGACATGCTGACGCACTATTGAGACCGGCTTGACCAAACTGATACTGCGGGCTCACAAGAACCAGCGTGAATTATAACGTCTTGTAGTGTGTTTCGCTGAACGAATGGTAGGGGAGTCCCAGACGCTGGTAAGCCCTGTCAAATATCAAATATAGTTAATATATTTTATTGAGAATGGATCTTCATATCGTTGGGGGGTGTTTGTTTACCACAGAGCGGCAAGCGCAGCGAGGGACGTATAAGAGAACACCGCCGCCTATGGACAACCGCTATATAGTCCACGCATTAGTTGTGTTGCCGGCTTTTTACGCCACTT
>DWCF01005339.1:0-14445 GCA_018230265.1 Delias oraia
GTATCAGAAATAATTCCGCACGAAAATTACAAACGATTACCGACAACGCATGACATAGCTTTGCTGAGAGTGGACGGCGAGATCTTCTTTAACTATCGTAAGTCTAATACTGTTTTTTTAGTATAGGTATATGATTTCATTTGATGTTTTAAAACGGTCGTAGATATGCCAAAAAAGTGGCCGTGGACTTCAAAAAAATAAAGCAATTCATCTTGAAATAATAGGGGTACTACCGCACAAGGAAACTACGATTTCATACAAATAAATTTGCATATTAACTGTAAATGTTGCATTTTATGATGCGTCATACGTATTTTTTTCTAGCGGCCACTCAGTAGGTAGGCTCCTTTACGGTAAGAGATCACTGCCGGCCATGGATAACCGAGCCTCATTCTGGCTCTTTATGTCATTCTATATCCTACTAGGCCTCCGATATCTTTCCTCAGTCAGTGAACAAAGTGTAACTGTTTCACTTTGCTATTCCGTGAGTCCGAGGCATCACTTCGACTGAGCCAGCCGAAAAAGCGCGTCAGCTTATGCTCCAACGTGGCTTTCCGTGGCTACAAAATCTAAAACAAATTACAAAAACCGAAGAATACTTTTTCCATATACTGATAACGGATCTGAAAACTTCAGTACAGTTAGGCTCTAACAACTTTGTTATTTGATTTTAGCAAACGTTGATCCCATCTGTCTACCAACATCACCTTCCTTGCGTAACGTTGTTCTGGACGGTAAAATAGGAACACTGGCTGGCTGGGGAGTTACGGAAAACGGCACAGTATCAGAAGAACTATTAACAGTCGACGTGACGATCAAAACCTCTGCTGAGTGTAAGGCCTTCTATGACTCACATACCGAGAAGAACATAAAAAAGCAATTTTGCGCCGGCGGTCCGAAAAAGGATTCTTGTAGCGGAGACTCTGGCGGTCCTTTCATGTTAATAGAAAATTATTACGGTGTTAACAGTTATGTACAATACGGTGTAGTTTCCCATGGACCTTTTAGATGCGGTTCAAATATTCCAGGTGTTTACACAGATGTTAGAGAATACATCGATTGGATATTAGACAATATTAAAGAATAACACTCATTAATGTAACAAAAAATCATGTGTAAAATTTTGTTGGTTTCAGTTAAAGATAGTCACTGTCATGCTTTTGAAAAATTAATAAAATAACCTGCGAAAAATTCTATAATTATTTGCTTAAATTTTTGTATGCTTTGTGGCTGTTTTGTTAAAGTTTGAATATTTTTGAATACAATAAAAAACTTAAGTAAATGAATACTTATTTATTAATATATAAAGACATCTGTAAATATATTCTGTATTAATATTTATTTGTATAATTATGTGGAATATACATACAGTTTCCAGCAGTTTAGTTATAATGATAGTTACATTGATTACTCGGTACATAGCTGTACTTCAGCTAAATAAGTTATTCCGTGACTTACCAGCTAGAGTGAAGGTAAATTGAAAACATTTCATAATTCTTATGTAAGTTACAATGAAGTTTTATAAATCGTACCATTTTATACCTTACAGATTAGTCTATATTAGTATTTTCACACAGATCTAATACTGACTATTATATACATACATACTTTTGCTTGGAAGCCTGTTCCTCTAATGGATCTGTACGAGTATTTGTAAGACATGATTGTAAAAGGCAGTAATATTATTGATGGAAACGAATTAAATTACTCTAAACCTCTACTCTATGGAATCAGCTACAACCGAGGTATTTCCAAACCAATTCGACTTGAGGACCTTCAAAAAAAGGGATGTCCATGGGCGGATGACCGCTTATTCTAGGTGAGCCACCCGATCGTTTGCCACTGTTTCCATATTTTTTTTTTTAAAAAGACCTAGTAGTTATTAGTTTTGTTTTTATTTACGACATGGTGTTAAGAAATTTAAAGAGATTTTTAAAAAAAATATGAAATAAATAGGACTAGAAACATTATTTAATTAAGTACCTGAAACCAATATACCTTTAAATTCCCTAATAATAACAAATATTAAATAGCTTTAAAAAATATATCGAGATAAAAGTGGATGGATGAAAATTATTAATCTCCAAATAGGTTTTTTTAAGTTCAGTTAAAGTAATGTTAAACTTTTAATCACATTTTTTAGAAAATATAGAAAGACAAATTTTATAATTGAAATATATCTTATTATATTATATTTTGTAAAGAAATCTGACTAGTCACATAAATACAATTAATAATGTATCGAGAAGTCATTACTTTTAGTTTAATATGCGCCACAAAGCGTAATTGTAGTTATTCAAAAAATCCAGGAAAAGTATACTTCTATTCATAATTGAATTACATATCTCGACTCGTAATTTTATGATTATCCGTCTAAAGTTTAAGGAAAACGCTTACAGATACAATTCAGCGATGTTATAAGTTCCATTATAAAGACAGAAAATACTTAGTCGGCACACGGATTTCGCGTAGCACACATCGCTTTAGATAAATTATTTAAATTAAACATGTTAAAATATTTGGTTTTGTGTTTTCTAGTGCTAGAGATATCCAATGGAGTTTTAGGTCAACGTAAGTTTAAAATGTACTATTTGTTATGACTAATGTTAATTTTATCCAAATAAATGTAGATAAATATGTATTAATTGTTTATATAGTATAATATAAAAATTGTATTACTCTGATTAAAGTTATATATTATGTTTGTAATACATATATGGATATACTGTGTGTCATTTAACATTCCATAAATTATTGCCAGGAGACGCAAAAATTCGTAGTGACCTCTAGACTTTGGGTATACCTGCACGGACGCGAAAAAAAGAGGAAATATATATAAAAACTGGTAACGCAACAATCGCCCTTGAAATATGCATAGCTGTTAACTGGTTTTAGTATATCTGACAGTTTATGTGTGAGATCGAAATACAATAATACATATTTATTTCTGTATGTGTTATGCTTTTTCCCTGATTGTTGATACTTTTGTCAGCGATTTTAAGTGTTAAACGGGCAATATGGGAACCAAAAAAAACACATTTTTTTCTTGTAAAAAATCCACCAATATTATAATATATATAATATTGGTGGATTATTCAAAAATATTATTTTTGTTATATATTATGTATTGTTAAATTTTATATCAACTTCAACGTCCATCGTCTTTTATCGTCCATCGTCCATGTAGCTTTTGGTGAATGTCGTGTCTAAATATCACGATAAAATATTGATGAGCCAAACCAGTTACTTTCGGTATTGGAGTCGAAGGACTGGGACTAGTATTCGAATACTTTAACGTGTATTCTTAATTCTTCAGTGTCACCTGTCCTTAAGGGCCCGGCAATGCACCTGTGGCACAGCAAGGGGCTTAAGGTTTCCGTGTACGGAAGAATGATTATCCTGTGGATTGCTAGTTTTCCACCGTTTTGATAAAAGTCATTTCTAGTTTGCTTCTGATGAAATTCCTTAATATAACATAACTAATATTACAAATTACATTTATAAACGACAGGAAAGTGTTTGTAAAAAATAGTTTCTTTTATCATCACAATCAGTCTTTTATTATTTTTATAATAAGGTATTAATTATCTTCTAAAATTTCATTCTTCAGACATTTGTCCATTTTTCCTATGACAAAGTCACTAGTTAAAAATAACAATAGTTATAATTAAATTTCACAATTTAACCTTCAAATCAAATCAAACGAAAAATTAAATCTTAAAGGAGTATATCTTCAAACTAACCGGTCAGGTAGCAAACTTAAACATGTCCAAACCTGTAACGTAACCAATTAACACTAATGACTTAGGATTTGACAGTTTGCAGCCGTGGGAGAGCCATGCTGAATCATATGCTGACGCACTATTTGGGCCGGCTCGTCCGAAGTGATACCACGGGCTCACATAATACTCAGCGTGAAATAGTAGTTGTACTTGAAACGGTACTTGTACTGTGCTTCGAGAGCGGCTTTTTTTTAAGGTCGTCCGATTTAGAGGATATCGGACGAACTTAAAAAAATGCCGCTTAAACGGCCTAAAATACCGGAAACACAACTAATGCGCGGACTGTGGGACGGTTGTCAATGGGCGGTGGTGTCCTCTTACTGTATCAAAGACCCATCTGCTCTGTTTTCCGCTATATCACATTAAAAAAAAGATTTTTTTGTTGGGCTTCTCTCTGGTGGTCAGAAAGATTTTTATAGAAAACGCGGGCTGGGGGCGAACTCGCGGGCTCACCGAGAATTACTGTTTACCGGAATTAGTGAATACTTTAATAAGTGAATACTTTAGTCAGTTTGATTCGGCAGATCTCTTCGTTATAGTGCATGATATTATTTTATCCTTTAAAAATTAATCTTTTTTTTACTCTTATACTATTGTTTTTCTAATTAAACGTTTAGGTATTTTTTCCTGAAATTATTTAGTAATAACATTTATTATTTACAATAGATGACAGAGTTTTTTTTATTGTATAGCGGACAAGTGAGTCTCCCAAATAACAGCTCATTGGTTGAGTTGCCAGCTTTTTACGCCACTTAAACGGATTTTTTTAAGGACGTCCGATTCCTCACTTACTCAGTTAAATATAGTAGAAGCAGTGTTTAAAGTACAACAATCATTTCACGCTGAGTATTCTATGAGCCCGTGGTATCACTCCGGACGAGCCGAGCTAATTAGTGCGTCCGCGTATGCTTCAGAATGGCTCTCCCACGGGTGCGACATTATTCAGACACTCGCCCGGCCACTGTCAAGCCCTCCCAGAGACCATCTCGTACCGACTGAATAAATTATAACTGTCCGCACCGGGATTTGAACCGGATACCTCTCGCTTCATGGTACACTTTTAAAACCATTAAGCTGCGAGGTTCTCGTCCTCCTTGTCGCATTACACTCATTGATTATAGATTATACTTGATTACCTTGAGGTATAGATACAATATATTGTGAGAAACATTCCATCATAAGGGAAATATTTAAAATGACGATGATACTAAATAAAAAATAATAAACGAATTGGAACTAAGATTTATCCTAATTACATAAAAGTTCAACCAAAGTGATTTCCAATTGTTTGATTCTTTCAAAATAACCTAGACGACATTATTGCAGAGACAAAATTGTGATTTCAGGAATATGCAACGATTGTACATTGTTCAACAAATGCGAAGCGGCTGTGAATCAATTGCGTAATGATAAAGGACCTCAAACACAAAACTTGATCCGTTCAGCGTTTTGTGGCTCTGAAAACGTACAAGGCAGATTAATGCATAAGGTAAATAAGGGAATTTTAATAATATGGTAATTTTAATAGCAACTGTTTGGCTATTTCGTGACTGTAAAAAGATCTTACTACGATCTTGCTAAGTAATTCAACTATCCGTACTGTATTGTACCTACTAGATCACTTTTTAAACACATCAAACCACCATGGTATGTTTTCGCCTTTTAATTATATTTTTACGGTACAGAGGTCAGCTGAGTAAGCGGGTCTCCTGTATGATAAAAGATCACCGCCGCCTATGCTACTGAACCACAATCCGCGTTTTGGATGAGTTTGTTTTTCGCCAAATTTACAACAACATTTTGGTTTGCTAGCTTAAACGGTACCAGTTGGTGCTTGTGCAGACGTTTCCACACATCTTTGTCGTCTATGAATTAGTTAATGTTATAATAATCTTTCTTATTTAAATTATTTTTTACAAGATTCTTGAAGTAATTGAAAAAAATTGAATCCGTAACAGTCATCTCTTTAGGAATTTTTATATATAAGCAAACATAGTTCCCCAAGAAAGTATATTTACTTGTTTTCGATAATTTAAAACTAGGTACCAGTTATTTTATCCTTATTCCTAGTATTAAAATTAGTACGTCTGCTTCAGATATATGCTTCAGTATGGCTTTCACACTGATGTAACAGTTCTAAGACACTCGTCCGGCTACTGCCAAGCCCTTTCAAAGAGCAAATAACATAAGAATTAAATTATATTTTTTTCTTATTCCGACCGGGGATCGAAACCGATTACTCTAGATTTGTGGTAGGTTTTAAAGATCATTTACCTACAAGGCTCCAAATATGATGACATTTGTTCAAATTGAATGTTTAAAAGAAATAATTATCATATTATAATTTCTTCCAGTAATTTATTTTTAAAAAATAAAGTTTTGAAGAAAACTTTAATTTTCTAGGTGTGCTGTTCTAAATTTCCACCTATTTCTTCAAACAATATTAACTCCAGACTCGGAGCAAATAGAAAGAAAGGCTTGCTGCCTGAAAAATGTGGAAGTATCTTAGGAAATCGCATTGTTGGGGGAAGAAAGGCTAAACTTTACGAGTTTCCATGGATGGCACTAATCTCTTTTGACACTCGTAAGTACTTAAAGCATCGAAAGTATTTGAAACATTCGCGATAAGGCATATCGAGGACTCATCTTCGCTCCTAATTTATTTTTAACATATTTTTTAAATCGAAATTATACCCGTGGGAAAGCCGTGCTGACGCAATAATAAGTCGGCTCGTCAGAAGTGGTACCACGGGCGCACTGAATACTCAGCGTGAAATGGTATTACTTAAAAGGCACTTCTACTGTATTTCTCTGTGGATATGTAAGAATGCGTGAATATGAGAGTGAGAATATCGAAGGCTCTTAAAATGACGCTTAAACGGCGTATAGAGCCCCCAACATAACCAATGCACGGAGTGTGGCGCAGTTGTTCATGGGCAGCGGTGTTTTTTTACCATATAGGAGACCTGCTCTTTTTTCCTCTGATAAGAAAATCTCGCATAGAGGTGCAAGACAAAACATTGGAGTTGTTTGTATTAAAATAATGTTATACTTAGGGGCTAGAATTATTATTAAAATCGTCCAGAGATCAATACCTCTTCCAACCAACTTGTGAAGGCTTTCTTTTACTTTAACTTTTACTTTTTATAATACATAAAATTCTTGGGTCACAGAGTTAGTTACCATATTCCCCCTAAAGGGCTTAAATACCAATTTTTATGAAATTTTGTATGCATATTGAGTAGATCTAAGAATCTACTACCGTCTATAGTTTATACCTTTGAGTGATAAGGGTTTACCACCCCTACATTTATTTTTATTTTTTGAATTATTTTTTATTTTTTTTTATAATGTGGCATTAAAATACATAAAACCCTAAATTTTCTCTCTCCTACCACCATTCCTTATTTTTTAATAGGGATATTAGTACTTGCAAATACGTTTGCTGGGATAAGCTAGTATTTAATATACTTAAGTTATGGATTACTAGTATAATATGAATAATTTTTAATATAAGAATTGTCTTTAATATTCTCATTTCTATCATTATTGATATACAAAGTTTCATCCAAACCTCGATGGCTATCGTTCCAGTACTGAGGCATACCTGTGGCCCAGTCCATGGGTGTAGGATCGCATATCCTAAGACAGCCTCCTGTTCGATTGCCTCCGGATGTTAAAAGAATATTTTATTAAAATAATAAAAATTCAATTCTAATAGAACTTAAGTGAATAGAACAGAATCACGCACCGTCTAATATTAGTTCATTGTAAATTAAACTTACATTTTCTTATAGCAAAAATAAAATCAAAAAGTTTTAAATTACAATAAACTTTTCTAAAGAATGCTGATATAATTAAAATATTACAAAGGGTAAACAGTCCATGCAAAGCCTTTTTCGAACGGTGCCTTACCAACGGAAGTCGATGCTTTTTTTGTTAATTTTAGGTGAAGGTTTACAATTTCAATGCGGTGGAAGTATCATCAATTCAAAATATATTCTCACAGCAGCTCACTGTGTTCTTGATAAGAAAATTGCAGGTGTCAGAGTAGGAGAGTATAATATAGATACGGAGACAGATTGCAATTACGATACAGAAAAAACAGTATGTGAAGACCATATCCAAGTAAGTGAAAATCACATTATAAATATTTGCGAAGAATAAATAACATTATAATATATAATTAATATACATGTAATATGTGAGACGATAACGGAAAAAACACAATTTTTATTGATCTAAAATAGAAAAGTTTATTGTTGATGGACAATTATATTACGTAAATTAATTGAGATGAAATATTCACACATTATTCACCTGATCTATTAACCTAAAATAGAAAAATCGACAATTAAGGCTTTACTTCCAATATTTTAGCAGATCGACAATTTATTACCTTTGTTAACTTTACTACTTTTTAGTAAAATAACTTAACAAATATTTACTTATTTTAGTTAGTAAAAATTAAATTATTTTACTAACAATATCTAAGTATAATTCTTTCTTGCGTTAGTCACATCTTTTTAATGTCATTCGTTTAGATCATCATCATCAGCCTATTCAAGTCCACTGCTGGACATAGATCTCCCCCATTCTTTTAGATAGCGGTGACATACTTAATTCTAAGGCTTGGTTTATAATAAACAGTGTACAAAGCTTACATATATAAACAAAAACGTGTAATGTAAGATAAGGTGCTTGTAATTTACCGCCAATAGTGTGGACGGCTCACGAACTCCAAGCAAATTGTGTACGCGAATCTATTTTGAACGCCTTTATGTTCGCGAAAAAACATGGATATATCTTAATACTGTCGCACCAGTGGGAGAGCCACGCTGAAGCTTAAGATGACGCACTAATTGGGCCGGCTCGTCCAAAGGGACAGCACGGGCTCACAAAATACTCAGCGTGAAACGGTACTTGTACTATAATTCGCAGTGAGTGAGGATATCGGCGGTCCTTAAAAATAGCGCTCAAGCGGCGGTAAAAAGCCGGTAACACAACCAAATCGCGAACGGTGGCACGGTTGTTTATGGGCGGAGGTGTTCTCTAACTATATAGGAGACCCACCTGCTCCGTTTTGCGCTATATAAAAAAAGAGTCCCTAGTAACTTTCAATAAGAAACCTTAGAATTTGTGTATATTTTTGCTATTAAAACCCTGTGTTTGTGTAAAATTCAACAGTGCTTGGGTGACATTATAGGCAGACTAACCTAACCTAACAGTCATATAAAAATTATAAAAATAATTAGAAAAATTAAGGATTCGGCTTTTAAAAATTCTACATTTCAATATTTGTGAGGACTTGAATCTAACACTTGATCCATTTATCCAATCTAGGTACTGTGTAGAGAATGGTTTGGTTAACTGTATATTTTTAGTACGCAGGTAACTAAGACTAGCTTAGGCTTTTTAGGTTGAATACTTAATGTAGCCTCCGAGGAACTTACTTGGTATGATAGGGTTAGGGAGAAATTGCAGGTGGAAATCTTGCTGACTCGTGACGTGACGGTTTAGTTCAGATATAGCACTCCGACTTGCCGAGCCTCAAATATCCTCTCGCAAGAGAGGAATAAGTAAATAATAAATGAATCAGTATTTTTTCTTGTTTGCAGGATTTATACGTTAAAGATATCATTCCTCACAAAAACTTCAATAGATTACCGACAGAGAATGACATTGCTTTGTTGAGAGTGGACGGCGAGATCTTCTTTAATTATTGTAAGTTCAATTCCGTTTTATTAGTATTAGATATTTGTATTCGTGTGATGTCATGGACTTCCATATAAATAATGGAAAAATAAAGCGATTTATCCAGAAGCAATATGATTGCAACCGCACAGTGCAACTAGAATTTCATACAAATCACTTTATATCTCACCCTGCTCGTTTTTTAATGATTGAAGTTTAAAGTTGAAAAATTCCCACTGATCACTCTTTATTCACTGTAAATTTTCTATTTTATAGTATAAGAGATCACCATCGTCAATGGACAACGGCACCACATACCAGCTTTAGATATTTTAGCAGATTTTTACGCCACTTGAACGGTATAAAATCAAGGACCTCCTATTTACTCACTAAGTCAGCAAAACTCAGTACAAATACTGTTTCACGATGGGGTTCTGTGAGCGCGTGGTTCTTCAGCTGAGCTGACCAAAAAAGTGCGGCACCAATGCTTCATCGGGACTCTCTCACTGATACGGCTGTGTTATGTCACTCGCCTGGCCACCGTTAAGTCGTAGCAAACACCCAAGAATAACCTTTCCATACACTTGAAGAACGAAGCTGCAAATTTAATTACAGTAACAACCTAACAATTTTATATTTATTTGATTTCAGCAAACGTTTACCCTATCTGTCTACCAACATCGCCTGACTTGCGTAATATTGTTTTGGACAAAAAACTAGCAACAGTAGCTGGTTGGGGATATACGGAAAAGGGCATACCATCACCAGAACTATTAACGGTCGAAGTGCCGATCAAAAGCACGGCTGAATGTAAGGGCTTCTATAACAGAAATAAGCAGGTCAATTTAAATAAACAATTTTGCGCCGGAGATCTGAGAAAGGATTCTTGTAATGGAGACTCTGGTGGTCCTTTAATGATAAAAGAAAATTATAACAATGTAAACAGTTTTGTTCAATACGGTATAGTGTCCCATGGACCCGTACAATGTGGTTCAAATTTTCCAGGATTTTACACAGATGTTAGAGAATTCATGGATTGGATATTAGATAATATTAAAGAATGAACCTTATATAATAAAAATCAATTATTTCCAAGTATCTAATAAAACTTGGTATATTGTACATGGTTTTAGTTAAACGTAAACACTGCTTATCATGCAAAAACAAAGAATTTATAAATTATTGAAAATTGTAATTTGATTTCATATATACAAGGCTTTCATTTCATTTACTTTTGTAATTTTCTTAATACAATGAAATTATATCTATAGGCGATTTTAATAAATAAATTAGGCAAAAAAATTTTTTTTCTTTTTTTTAATAAAAAAATATCTCATAATTAAATGTCTTCAAAAAAAGTTTTGTGAAATAAATTCAAAAAAATAAAGTATTTAATATACTCAATACGAAAACTTAGATATTATTTAATTAAATAAGTTTAACAAAATATCCAGGATTTTTTATGTTTCTTTGCCTCACGAAATGCGAAGGATAAACAACCCTTTTCTGGAAAATAAGAAAATTTCGAGAATGTCTTTCAAGAAAATTAAAGTTAATTGTGAACGTAAAACGCGATGTCTTCGTTCAATTGCCAACAACGATGTCATTGCGAAACAAGTGTGAGGAAAATGTTACCAAAAAATTGCTGAAAACCTCGTAGCTTAATCACTTCTGACACATCAATTTATTTCTTCGACTATATTCAATTACTGTCCATCCACAATTTTACATTTAGCAACTGCCTATGGCTCGATTAATTAATCTATTATACTATTTGTCCGAAAAATTACAAAGGTTACATAATTTTAATTATCATTTTTTTCATATATCATTACCACCATTTCAGCCGCAGGACGTCCACTGCTGGGCATAGTCCTACCCTTTGGACTTCCATGCATCGGAGGCGGCGTGCAAGTAGCGTCTTTCGGTGACCTTTATAAGGTCGTCTGTCCACCTTGTGGGTGGTCTTTAAAATATATTGTTGTTATGCTAATATATGACATTTCTAAACTACTATTCTCTACTTGTCAAGTAATTGTAACACGAGTTAGAACTCCTTACAATAATCCAACGGATGCATCAGGCACGTGCTATCCTACTTCAACAACGCCGAACGCCATCCCAACCCAGTGGCAGTGCGTCCCAGCGCCAACTAAACTCCTCTAAAATGTACTATAAATAGACTAAGACCTAAAGACATATTACATGATCCGGATAATCGCATCACGCTAGCTATCAATGAGTTGATAGCCTCTCGACAGGAGAATAAGATGGTAAAGTTCTGTGTAGAACCGCGCTAACAACCGCTTCCGCTGGAAATGGAGGCGAGGACATAACCATATCGCCAGACTCACTCCGGTGAGCATCTGACCGGCTCATCAGAGGGCGTATTACCCACGACAGCCCAAGCTGAGGGTCTCGCAAGAAAAAAGTTTCACTTCGATGTTGGCATTCCACAACTGAGCGATTTTTATAGCATTTTGTCTCCCGCACCACCACTTTGTCGAATCAGCTATTGTAGAAGTATTTTCAAACCAATACGACTTGGGAACCTTCAAAAAAGGACGTATCTATCTTTAAAAGGTCGGCAACGCATCCCTAGTCCTACATGGGCGGAGCACCACTTATCTTAGGTGACTCTTCTCGTATGCCTTTTTATTTATGAAAAAATATTCAATAGAATCAGTCCAACTGTTTCGTATGACTGAAGTCACAAACACTGTGGCACCAAAATTGTATGTATTATATAATAACAATATATTTTATGAGTCACTTAATCAGTTCCCTACTCTGCAGGCAATGATAATATTATCTCTTGTAATAAAGCGGTGTTAGTCTAATTGGATCACGTTGATAAAACTCATCGACACGGTTCTTATTAACTCGTTCAGATTTACCTATAATATACAAGTAGCTATATATGCAGGCATCAGAGACGGCCGTCATCTTCACTTGTATTTTACGATCTATAAAAAATGATTGGTCAAAGTTGATTTAACATTATTTGAAACAATACTGTCGCTGAGTGAGTGAGGATATCGGAGGTTCTTTAAAAAAAAATATATATGGTGTAGCAAACAATGCAGCAGGTGGGTCTCGTATATCGTAAGAGAACACCGCCGTCCATGGACAACCCCGCCTTTTTAAAAACCAATATTTTACCCTTACAGCAGCGTAAAAAGCCAGCAACATAACTAAAGCGTGGATTGTGGCATGGTTGTATGTATGTATTTATGGTCGGCGGTGATCTCTTTCTACAGAAGAGACGCGCTTGCTCCGTTGTCTACTATACAATAAAAAAAGACTTAAAAATCGAATCTAGGACAGTACCTATTAGAGGCATTATGGGAGAGAAAATGATTTTAAAAATATAGGTTATTTAATTAAATATAATGCCTTCACTACAAACATTAATTAAAATACATACTACTGCGTGAAATTTAAAATTAAAAAAGGTTGCAAAAAAACTCAAATAAAAATAATAATACATTTCAACTACCAATTTAAAGGTAGTAAGTAGTATCTAAAGGCTAAAATTAAATAAAAAATCCGTCAAATATCTCACTTAATTCTACTGACTCACTGACCTGAACAACAGCTTAGATACCAGAGTACAATGCTATTGTTCTGTTGAAGAAGGTTGTATAAACTCGTAAGACATTTTTAGTACCAAGACCTCTTTCTAGATAAAAATAATTTCCTAAGTCTTCCGTTTCACTAAACAGACTATATATGTGATAAAGGTGATGTTTATGTAAAAAATATCAACCGACTCCAAAATGTCCTAATTAAACAATATGTTTATTACATTTAACGGATAGGTATACTCCTTTTTGAAGGTCTTCCAGTCATATTGGTTTGGAAATACAACTGCAGGGAGCTGATTTCTAAGTATGGCGGTGCGTGGCACAAAATGCCATAAAAAACTCAGTTGTAAAACGACAACAATCGAGATTATTCGGATGAAACTTTGTACTCTGCCTCGATGTTCGATGATGAAATTCAGCTGTAGGTATTAATCCAAACAGCTCCTCAGAACAATCTCCATGATAAAATCCAAATCGAGAATCGTCAGATAGAACAATCTAAAATACGCATAGAATTAATATCTTCGGAAGGTAGATTTAGAAAACAGACTGATTTGAAATACCGAGAACAGAATATTATATATAATATAAGCAGCAAAAATTGTACCAATTTAGGTACGCGTTCGTAGGAGGTTTTAATTAAGCCGCCATAAATCAAGGCATAAATTATTTAAATGAAATACCATAAATGACATTTTGAGGCTTATCGCTTCAAGGGACTATTCAAGCAGGCTTAACTGAAATTACGTCTCATATAAATTGCTTCCCAATACCCTTTCAGAGCTAGTATAATATGTTTTCAATTCTGAATATTCATTAAGTGCTACCGAAGCGTGTCATTAAATCGTGTCGATTTGATTGTGTTTAGCGCCATCTAGTGTCACTGTCCGATTTCAAAATATCTATTTCAACTTGAATTAAAAATAATTTATTGAACACTTCATATAACTTATTAAATTATCCTCCAAAGACGTGTTACATGTCCAAACTCACTTTGACATTCGCGGTTAAACAGAAATCTTACAGCAATCTTAAATAAGGCAACCTTTTTTTTTCAGCGACTTTCAAACAAACCGAAAAGGAAATTATCAATATGACGTTATTTTTGGCTTTTTCTACTATTATCTCGTCTTCCGTGGAATAACTTTCATAAAATAAAATTCAAACGAAAAAGTTCCATTGCGGAATGTTGGACAGAATTTGAACTATGATATATATGTATGTATCTTGTTCATAAAAACATGCACAGCGTGGGACGTCCACCCACAAGGTGGAAAGACGACCTTATATCTTTATAAGGCCAGAAGACGCTGGATGCAGGTCGCCTCCGACAGGTATTCATGGAGGTCCAAGGGGGAGGCCTATGTCCAGCAGTACTCGTC
>DWCF01005340.1:0-14437 GCA_018230265.1 Delias oraia
ATTATAATTTAAAATTGTCCGGACCGGGATTCAATCCCGATATCTCTCGTTTCGTGGTAGACCCATAGGTCTACTTAACCACTTAGCTACGAGGCTCTCAAAATTAAAAACCTAAGCGAATTTTTATAACTGTAATCACATCTTGGTTATAAATTGTAATTTGTTTGTGCCCCTGCACTGCAACGCTTAGATTAATTAAAAAGCCCGTTCAATTTCAATCCTGGCTAAATGTAATTAAAATTGATCATCAGTTTAATACGATTGTTATCAGTTCGCGTTGGAATTATGAAATAATTCCACTTTCTCTCCGCTCCAATAAAGTATTGTGTGTTTAACGAGAAATTGAATTCGTGACCAACGATTATTGATAGTTTTGCTACTTGCTACTAGTGGGCAGAGAAGTTCGAAATGCTAGAATTAATTAACTATAGCTTTTTTATACTATAGCGGACACCGGAGCAGGTGGGTCACCTATATGGTAATAGACCACCGCTGCCAATGGACAACGGCGCTACAGTCCGCGCATTGGTTGTGTTGCCGGCTTGTTAAACTACTTAAGCGGCATTTTTAGGGCTTCCTATATCCTCATTCACTCAGCGAAATACAGTAGTCAGTACAGCAGTCACGTTGAGTGTTCTGTAAGCCCAAGGTATCACTTCGGACGAGCCGGCCGAATTAAAGCGTAAGCATATGCTTCCGCATGGCTTTCCTACGGATATAGCATAGCATAAACGAGATAATATTATAAGATTCATTTAAAATTGCGTCATTCTTAAATATAAAATATTTCAATAAATGTTATAGAATTTTTTTTTCTAAATGAATATTGACTAAAAGAATATAACAAATCATTTATATATTTCATATATTTTATTTTATATTTAAGTAAAATTAGGATTTATTTTCAAATTTAAGGTACACATTTAGACGAGCTAAAATTGCATTCATATCATCATCATCATCATCATCAATCATTTATATATTCAAAACATGAGCAGGAGGGTCTCATATATAGTAAGAAAACACCACCGCCCATGGACTACCACGCTATAATCGCTTGAGCGATATTTTCAAGCCTACGCCATTCTCACTCAGCGAGACACAGTAGAATTATCGTTTCAAGTACAAGTACCATTTCACGCTGAGTATTCTGTGAGCCCGTGGTATTACTTCGGACATTCCAATTAGTGCATTATCATATGCTTCAGCATGACTGTCCCACGGGTGCGACATTATTAAGAAACTTGTCCGGCAACTGTTAAGCCCTTCTAGAGACGGAATAGATAAATAATAAAATTTAATTATTATGTGCGTTCAGTGTTAGAGTGGAGACCACGGACCAGCAAGGGCAGAGTGGGACGTCAACCCACAAGGTGGACAGACGACCTTATAAAATCGCCGGAAGACCCTGGATGCAGGTCGCCTTCGACATGTAGGTCCGAAAAGGACTCCTATGTCCAGCAGTGGACGTCCAACCGCTGAAATTATGATGATAATAACATGAGTTAGGTATAATCTGAATTATATGAGGAAATATCTTGTATAAGCAAAACATCGAAAGAAAAGCATGACGTAAAATGCCCAGATCCGAGAAAATGTGGACAACGGTTTGATTTATTACAGCCACTTACAGCACCATCGAAGAGCGAATATATTTTATGTTAAAAGGCTTATTCAAATGTAAAGGATTCAAGGAATAATATTGTATAAAATGGTTGGTTACAATTTATAGCAACGATATTTAAAATGCCTAAACAAACACGCCTCTATCGAATTCAGTAATGATTTAGTTAAGTTAATTTTGACATCTCAGTGTATATGCAGCCCACATAAAATAATAATCATGATCAATTCAGCCATCAAATGTCCACTGCTGGATATAGGCCTCTTCTTCGAACCTTCATTACCTGTCGGAAGCGACCTGCATGCAGCGTCTTCCGGCGACCTGCATCCAGCGTCTTCCGGTGACCGTTATAAGGTCGTCTGTCCACCTTGTGGGTGTGCGTCCCACGATGCGCTTGCCGGTCCATGATCCCCACTCTAACACTTTTAACGCATATAACAATAATTATTATAAATTATGTTAATACCAACCAAGAGTTGCTGTTTGGTACCGTTTCTCTGCGCTGGCGCAGCCATAAGTATTGTTATGACGTCAACAACCGTTGTAAATAAATTACGACAATTATTAAGTAATTGTGAATATGTGAATGATTTGAATTGATTTGGCCAAAATTATATCATTTTTGTAAGTATATTTATTTTCATTAGGTTAGAAACACACTTGCTTCGTGGCAAAGCGATAAGTTATAAGTAACCTATGGATACCGAGTTTGATGCTTGGTCTGAATACAAATTATATTAAAGTTTAAAGCTGTATTAGATATTTGTAAAGACTTGATAGTCGGATATGTTTTAATACAGGCAAGGCATGTTGTAGCATATCCTGTTGCATTATTTTCAAATGAAAGGAAATTTCAAAGGATCATAATGCAAATAAGGAAAATGCCATTCAGAAAATACTATCATATATAACTATTTTGCTGACAGAGTAAATACGAGGAAACCCAGTAAAATTATTTATTAGTTAAAATTCCGGTAATGAAACTAAAGCGCGATTTTAGGTGTAATTGACCATGAGCGTTACTACTATAAGGGGGGTTAATTGCCTTAATCACCACGATTGGCAGGCGGGTTGGTGATCGAAGAGCATCTGCTGTACTCGAAAATGCGCTGAAAGTGTCCTTTAGTCGACTCTTACGACATCCCATTAGGAAGACTGGGAGTGGTACTATTCTGATCCGGTAACCACACGGTATTTGGGGGAGGCTTATGTCCAGCAGTGGACTTAAATGGGCTGATGATGATGTTACTACTATACTACCTGTCTGTCCGTTGTCCGCTATATAATAAAAAAAATTAATCAGGGCTAATAGGCATTTAATAATAATTAAATAATTTTATTATGTAAATACTATATAAATTTTAAGATATAGTCTTATAATTATATTTTTTAGCAATATGTAGTGTTTCATAAAAAATATAGTATTAAAATATTTTGAAAACAACAATAAAATTTAAATTACAAGAATACGACTTTACAAAAATGTGAAATAAAGTAAAAACCTCTGTCAACAAGCAATACACAAATTTCATATTTTGCATAACAAGGAAATTTCACCAGGAAAATTCGACATTCGACCGTGAAAAGAGTGCAATTTGCTCACATTCAACGCTAAGATTGGACCCATGCTACCGAGACGCGTTTCGCTCCTTAGATTAAGTTAAAATCTTATACTGAAAGCTTAAAGAATTAGCTTAAAGAAATAGCTTATTGGTGATGGTTTACCTCTATCTAGTAGAATCTCTGCTTTTTTCTAACACAACAAATAACATGTTACCTTTATGATAATGATCATGTTTGTCATAGATAAGAGAGCAGGTTGACTATTAATGTCACAGATAGACATAGACAAATATACAAGTGACGTTTTGCTAAGAAATCACCCTTGGCCATAGACAAAAGGTGCCTTTGGGTAAGAGATGCTCCTGGCCTTAGATAAAAGGACAAGTTTCTTTTTGGTAAAATATCACGACTGGCCGCCACTATCAATTTTCATTACTTAAAGCCTTTTAAACTACCAAAGTGGCAAGAAAAGTGCAAGCTTCCGATTTCTTCACTCACTCATTGAACATAGTCTGTGTACCTTCTATTCTGGTACTATGTGAGAAACTGATTTTAATTATATATTTATAATTTTACATAAAACTCTAGTTTATTGAAATGTATTTATTTATGAATAACAAGTAGTAAAATTATAAAACCAACATATAAGAAATACCAAATATATACAAATTTAATAATATTGTCACCAATTACGCTATTCTGAGATTAAAAGATAAGTGACCGATAATGATCCGCTATAGCATAAAAATACATGATAAAAATTATACGTACAAGATGGGGAAAGTCAAACATATTAGGAAACTAATTAATATTTTAAGCAATGAAAATTATAACTTTTATTAATATTAAATTATTATTACTTGTCCTTCTTCTTACACATTTCCGCTCATTGCAGACCAAGAAGCGTTGCCCCAATGTGGATTCGTTCTAAGCACTACGCCATCTCAAAATAAGCGGGAAATTCGTAGAACGATGCAAGGAAAGAAAGCATTTGCCATTATTATTGAATGCTTTTGTGTTTGAAATAATACTTGAGACTTCTTCGGAGAGCGTATTATATTCTATAGAATTTTATATTGTCCGTTTTATGTTAAGTTCTGTCTGCAGAACGACCTACTTTGTAGGTCTTTTTATTAAAATCTTGAATTCTTTTTTGTTCTATAGCGGACAACGAAGCAGGTGGGCTCTCCTATATGATAAGGCGGCACTTTTAAGGGCCTTCGATATCCTCACTCACTCTGCGAAACACAGTACAAGTACCGTTTCACGCTTTTCAGCTTTAATTTAGTGTCCATAATTCTGATTGCACAGAAACTTACTATACTTATCGTATTATTACTTCAGGTATTTGACCGATTTAAAAAATAATAAGTTTTCTAAAGTAATTTTTATTTATATTTATATTCTCTTACGACTGAAATGATGATTACGAAAAATGTATTTGGATTTTTTTTTGTATTTGGTATTACCTACACAATTATATTTAAATGTTGGAAACTGAAGTATTCTTTCACCGACCGTAAATATTACAATTTACATCAACGTTTTCATAATTTTCAAAGAATTAACGAAACTGATTATTTACGCATAAAAGTAAAACTCATGAAGAATTCGTTTTAAATGAAATATGTCTTAAAAGTCTGAATGTTTTTTATAAGTTGTTCAGGGTATAAACTCCTCAAATATTAAATAAAACCATATCTGGGATACTTTATAATTTCAATTCATACAGGTGTTATACTTCGTGTTGGTGGTCCGAACTTTCAATTTATTATATTTGTGTAGGTCAATTTAAATTAAAAATAATCAAAAGAATACAATCCTATCAGCTGTGCGAGCTGTTAGACGCCATGTTTGTTTTTGTGACTACTAATGCCGCAGTGCAAAAAAAATGAACTAAATTAAAATCACTTGACTGATTTTACATCCGCACTGTTCAAAGGACTATGCCACAAACCTAACTAGATGGATGTTAAATGACACTTGTTCATGTCTAGTCATTCAGCTAAATCTCGTCATTCTATGAACGCACTTGTCATTCAATCAAATAGCGGATCCGACCAGAGGACAGCGACATATATATGATTTTGAATATAGCCGAATGAATATTTTTTGTGTATCCTATTTAGTTGATACTTCGGTACCCCGAAGGCTATCTCTAGACTTCCTACTGTACATATTTTAGATATCCTGTATCATATATTTTGGATTGATTAATAGTTAAGTTTGAACAATGGTTATTGTTTAGGTAGTCAACGAAGTACGTTCCCAAATTATTAATACATTTAAATTTCAGGAATTTTCTTGTCATTATTTCATATTAGTCAAACAAAGTGTCAACATCATCATCATTTCAGCTGTAAGACGTCCACTGCTGGACACAGGCCTCCCCCTTAGACCTCCATGAATACCTATCGGAGGCGACTTTATAGGGTCGTCTGTCCACCTTATGGGTGGACGTCCCACGCTGCGTTTGCCGGCCCATGTTCCACTTTTCGGCCCCATTGGAAAATATAATATAATATATATATATATATATACAAAGTAATATATTATTAATTATATGTCACTACGTACGTTTATAAATAATTTACGCTTTTCTTTTTCACGCTTAGTATTTTGCAAGCCCGTGGTATCATTACGGACCAGCCGTCCCAATTAGTTCGTCCGCATATGCTTCAACATGGCTGTCCCACGGGTTTAAAATTACTCTTTTTACTCTCGTAGTCATAGACAAATTATCAGAATTTTAAATATATCATTAAGGATTGTTTATTAATTTGACCCAATTTTCATCCAGCCAAAGGAAAATAAATTTTGTATAGGTACCTAATAATTTCAACTTGAACAATCTCTAAACTTAGATTGGCTTCTTTGTAAGTTTATAAACTTTCAAATGAATGTTGAACCTACTCTACAAAAGACTGGCGATCTATTTTTTAAATTTCCATTTAAAAAAACCTAAATTTTAACTTAACCCTTCACTTTTTCTCTTTAGCTGTACTTTATAAACGAAAAAAAATTGACATTGAGATATCAAACGTCAATGTCAATTGTCAATTTGGACATTTTTATATTAATTTTAATAAAACGATTTTTCAAAATACAGTATACATTTAATGAAACAATTATTAAATTCAGGTATTTGGTACCATTGCAACAAAGAGTAGGCCAAATTATTATTTTTTTTTTAAAAAGGTTTATCTTCAAAGTTTTCGCCGTAATATTGGAAGAGATTTTAGTATAAACTTTAAGTAAGAAATGTACAAATTTATAAAAAGTGATATAGTGAAATTTTGTGACACGTAGGAGAGCCATACTGAAGCATATGCTAACGCACAAATTGGACCGGCTGTACTAATTATATAAGTGGCAAGCAGGAGCTCAAAAAAAACAATATGTTTAAAATATTATGAAATATATTATATATATTTATTAAATACTAGAGAGTAATGATTAAGTTCGAAGTAGGAACAGATATGTGGAATTGACATCATTTAAAAAATTCAAAGCTGCATTTAGTTGTAGGCACGTGTAAGACACTGGAAACAAGGTAAATGCTTACTCGACATTCTTCATACAGTGGCTGTATCTAACACACTCAGTGTGAAACAGTATTTGTACTATGTTTTGCTGAGTGAGTGAGGATATCGGATGCCCTTGATTATACTGCCAAAGTGACCAAGCAAGGCTCGGCTCGTTGCGCGGTTGTCCATGGGTTTAACTTTTCAATAAAAATTCATGTAAAATTTCCATCACGTTGCTTGTAAAGACAAAGTCTCTAAATTATATTTTTTTTAATGATTTAGCGTGAAATGGTTATACCTACTTGAAACTGTGCTTCTACTGTGTTTCGTTGAGTGAGTGAGAAGGTCGTTCAAAATGCATCTTAAGAGGCATTAAAATCCGGCAATACAACCGATACGCGGACTGTGGCGCGGTTGTTTATGCCCGGCGGTGTTCTCTTACCATATATGAGATCCACCAGCTCTGGTGTACGCTATACCATAAAAAAACAATGCGTAAAATTTTAATTCCTTCATAATCATCCCCTATTTTTAAAATAGTATTTTAACATATATGACAGAAAAACGTTGGCCAGGGTCGGCTATAATATATTAACAAATAAATTTACCTCCATTTTTTTTGATACAAATTAAGACAAATTCTAAAAGGCTAGTAGCCGGAGCCATAAAAAAAGTAATTAAAGTATCAAACACTCGCGCGTTCTCATTTGAATTTCTATTGTTAAACGATATCTCGCACCTGCGGGCTTGTAAACACGCAGTTTCGTTTTACAACCACTAGCATCGTAAAATATATGAGTTCTCATATTATACCAAGCCTATTTTATTGCGTAGCATCACCTACTAATAAAAAATTATAACTGAAATATAACATCTAATTTTATTTTATTTCTGTATTTTCTTTTGTACCAGGAAAGTACCACCAGCTTCGTAGTTATGTAGTCTTATAAGCCTACTACGAAGCAAGGGGTATCGGGGTCGATCGCCAAATTTTCTCTCAATTTTGTTAATGGTATAGCTTATGAGTCGGTGGGTCTCCTATATGGGAAGAGAACACCCCGCTTTGGTTCTGGTACCAGTTTTTTAAGCAGCTTAAGCGGTATATGATTTTAAGTGCCTCCGATATCCTCACTCACTCAGTGAAAGACAGTACAAGTACCGTTTCACCCTGAGAATTCTCTTATTTGGAGTTTATTTATTAGGCTTAGCATTTGTTTAGCGAGTGTCTTAAAAATTTACGGTTTGAAGTCGAAATTTCTCACAGTATTAAGGTAAAATATCAAATTTTTACTATTGTATCTAATTCAATTATAGTCTAATAATATTGCTAGGAAGGTAAAAAAAAAGTTATTTCTTTCAATTTCTAAATAACATCAGGAATACAATCATTTTGTCTAAAACAATTGTGATGAAAAGAAATACAAGAATGGACAATTTTAAGCAAATAACGCACCCCGGAGTATAGTTAGGTTAACAAGCCAAATCGGATTGCCACCTGCGATACTTTGTATTGTTCCCAAATGCACGCCACTCTCATATATACGGATTATCTTTTTCTAAACGTTGAAAGAATAAATTTCAACCAATATATCCAGTGTGCGGACTATGGCATAGTTGTCCTTGGGCGGTGGTGTTCTCTGACCATATAGAAAAACAACATGCTCCATTTCCGCTATACTAAAAATAAAATATTATACATATGACTTAAATTTAAAAAAGCATCTTTATTATAGTATTCTTTTTTCTTGTTTTAACGTTTAGATAAGAGTAAAATAAACTCCACATTTCGTCTCGATGTACGATGGTGAAATTAAACTACAGGTATTCAAACTCGTCATAGACATTTCCCATAAATAAGAAAAACAATAAAAATGTAATTATTTATTAAAATAATTAATTATACAATTAATTATTAAAGCCATACTCCTTGCAGAGCTTCGCGACGTGATGCGAAGCGACCGCAGTACGGCGAGATAAAGTGGCTACATCGTCACCGGTGGCTGGTCGCACGTTGAAAGCATGGAAGCGGTTGGTACCCGCTAGCATTCGGCCTATTACGCTGAAAATAATTGTCTGTTCAGTAAAATAAGTTGCTGTATAAAGATCAATCAGGGAAAGGTATTTCCAAACCAGAACGACTTGGGGATTTTCAAAAAAGAACGCATCTATCCCTAAATGGTAGGCAATCCAGCCCATGGACATCTGCAACCATGCAAGGGCTGAGGGTGTACATGGGAGGAAGACCACTTATTCTTGGTGAGCTTCCTACACGTTTTTTATGGTATAGCGGACAACGGAGCAGGTGGATCTCATAAATGGTAAAAGAACACCGCCGCCCGTGGATCCCTTAACTGATATCCTCACTCACTCAGCGAAACATAGTAGCACTGTTTCAAGTACAACTACCATTTCAGAGAATTCTGAGGCCGTGGTAACACTTTGGACGAGCCGGATCAATTAGTGCATCCGCATAGGCTTCATTTAAAAAAAAACATTACATTTTAATATAGTGTATCTATTATATAGCTCTTTTAATGTGAAGATAGTTAATATGTTCTCTATGCATTAGATATATACTAAACATTATCCTAAGCAAATTATATAAAATATGTTTTGAATTTTTCCCTGATAATCAAAGCTAGATCAACACTTACCTACAGACGTGCAAAACTTACTAAATTAATAGACTTTTTATTAAATTGACGATGCAAAAATTTTGGTATAACAAATGTTATCTACATATATATAACTAGTATTTTATAAATTACAATACACCATATGCAATATTAATGAATATACTGAAACATGCCAATTTCACAAACGCTGACCAACGCGCCGTTTGCCAACTTTAAAAATTGTTTCGTATGGAAATTGCCAATTGGAAATGCTGATTGTCAAAATGAAAATCTTTGTCTACATTTTTGTATGATGCAATGCTAAATATGTAGCTTGCATGTTTTGAAACATTGGGACCGAGATTTAAGTTGTTAGCTAGAAAATTTAAATGAGATGTCTCCGTTTCTGGGATAGCGACACCGGGGCACCTGCCCCGTGCGACCGCTTAAATGGGTGCCTTTATTAACAAAATTGTTTCACAAAACGCCAGTGCAACGCACCAGCTATATCGAAAATAAATATTCTTTTTTAAAATGTCTTGATGTCTTAATGTCTTTTTATGAAAATTGGATGGCAAACGAGTAGAGGCCTCACTTACGATAGTACACACAGCCTCTACAGAGCCCCACGTGCGGTGCAGACTTTTTAGAAAAACGTATTCTCATTTTTCAAAAGTCCCCTAGTCATATTCGTTTGGAAATACATCTGCAGATAGCTGAATTCGCAGACTGGTGGAACACGGCTAAAAATGCCTTAAAATCGCTCAGTTGTGGAACAACAAACACCGAGATAATACGGATGAAACTTTGTATTCTACCTCAAAATTGATGATAAAATTCAGCTGCAGGTATTTCCAAACAGCTCCTCAGAACACTTCCCGTGACAAATGCGATAGAAGACGCTGAGGAACATCTCTACGCAACGGCTAAGAGTCAACGATTCGATTCTTTTTACCCTGAATACTATTTTCTTCGTGTTAACTTACCGCACAGTAAATGGTTTCTTGATATCGGGCATAAGAAAATCCATTTCGTAATATACCACTTGCATTGCTGGACCCTTCTCATCGCTCACTACCAAATACTTTGCGCTGTGTTCGCCACTTCTCACGTTCACGCATTTTCCTATTATTATTTATCGAAAGTCAAAAATCATTTATTTATCATAGGATTTAACAATTAGTTAACATTGTCGCACGGGCTCAATTAGTGCGTATACATGTGCTTCAGCGTGGCTTTTCGTCTCGCAGGAGACGCCCTTGCGCTTACAAAAAACGTGGCTCTTCCATAGGTATAAATTTTGTTATAAAACAGGATAACGTCTGTCAGTTACTTATGAAGTTGGCTTACAAAGTATTTTCTAATATAATAATATATAAATATAATCTAATATAATATTCTGTCTCGTTTAGTGATATTTAATTGTTTAGTGATATAAAATGTAATACATGAAATCAAGTAAACTTTTATAACTAAGATAACTTATATAACTGAAAAGATATTTAAAAAATATACATTTTTGCTATAAAAACTGAAGATAAATTATAAAGAATTCACTCACCAACTAACTCGTATATAATCAAAATGCCAATATCTTGAAGGCTTTTATGCCATTTGAGAATCTTTTCCACCGGACCGGAAAACACCCTTGGACCACTTTTATACAGCTCCTGTTGGATGTTGAAATTGTAAATCAATATTGTACATGACAACCTTATAAAGGGCGCCGGAAGACGCTGGCTGCAGGTCGCCTTCGACATGTATGCATGGAGGTCCAAGAGGGAGGCCTATGTCCGACAATCGACGTCTTGCGGCTAAAATAATGATGATGAAGGCGATGAAGATGATGATTATAAATTAAGGAAATTCTTAAACATCGCATGACTTTATAAAAAATATATTTATTGAAGATGGATCTAAGAAAAAAAAACTACATCGTAATCAAGGCATAGCACTATTACTTTACTAACAACTCACTTATTTTTTTAAAATTATTGTATCTATGGCCATGGAGCAAATGGGTTTTCTTTCTAGTTAGAGATTACCTCCGCCCATGGGCAACCTTCAAGTACATTATTAAAATGACGCACATACACACATACATAAGACGATAAGTATATTTTAATTTTTATGCAATCTCATAATAAAACTGCATTAAAATCAGTAATTTCAAACCAAGACATAAACACAGACTTTAATACTTTACATAGTGCATACTATAATTTTACTTATTTTTATTGTTTAGAGGAAGAACATCGCCCCCCATATACTAGCACCACAATCGGTTGTTTTGCTGGCTGTCGACGCTTGAGCGGTATTTCACGGGCCTCCAATATCCTCTCCATTCATCGAAATACATAATGTTTGACACTGGTATTCTGTGAGCCCGTGACATTACTTAGAATATTACTTATATTTGTTCCAATATATTTCGGTCAATTAAATTTAATTACAGTTAATCGACAATTTAATTGAAACAATATCTTAAATTCTCTATCACTTTCTCACTTACAGGCATCTATTGTTGAATAAATGAGACAGAATAATAAAAAAATATATTTTAACAAATTTATAAATAATTAGTATGGCAAAATTAAAAAAGAATCTATTTTGGACAGTAATAGAAACTAGTAATCACAAGTACCACACTGTGTTTAATATATCTTCAATTAATAATGTAAATTTTAGTAATTAGAGCCGCGTAATGAGAACTGAAATGGTGTCCATTGTACTCGTGCATTTGCCGCAAACGTTTGTCCGACGCAATTCAATTTTCATGAGGGTGAAGTGGCTTAATTATTTATTTGGAGTTGAAAGGGATTAACAATAATAACAAATCGTTGCCATCATCAATATTAAATGTTAATGAAATTCCACTCCCATCGGAATTTCAAATGTTAAGGCCTCTGTATAAAGTTTTGTTTCAAATGTGCGTTATAAAACAATTAAATTTAAAAAATAGGCCATATTGTGAATCGATTTTTATGAAACATCATCTATGCAGTGTCCCAATATCCAAGAATAATTTGGTACCGGGAGAGAAGCCAAGGAAATTATTAAAACCATTAAACCAATAAAAAACCAATGCAAAATTATGAATATTATGATCACAGTAGTACTACTACCTTATACTGCAAAATGCGACCAAGAAGGACAATGACATTGCTAGCTCCCTTTAGTGTATTTGATTCGCCTGAAATTGCATTGATTTGAAATTATTATTGATTTGGAGAATAGCCCTGCTGGACGCCTTTGTGACCAATCTATAACTTTGGTTATTAAGACAATTTATGGTTATATATAGAAATAAAAATAGAGATAATACTATTTGATAGGCGATAAGATAGGCGTCACAAGAAAAGGGTATTTTGTTAGGATTACGATACTGCCAAAAGTTATTGGGCCGGCTATTTCGAAGGACAACCAAATAAAAAATCCAAGGGCTCACATAATACTCAGTGTAAAATAGTAGTTGTACTTGAAACGGTACTTCTGCTGTGTATCGACGAGTGAATGAGGATATCGGAGGCCCTTAAAATGCCACATAAGTTGCGTAAATAGCGACAGTTGCCAAATGCACGGACTGTGGCGCGATTGTTCATGGGCGGCGGTGTTCTCTTACCATATAGGAGACCCACCTGCTCCGTTGTCCGCTATAGAAAAAAAATAGGAACAAAAACTGTTTCGCTATTAAAATTGGACTGCATTTAAACTCCGGAAACCCCCAACGAAGGTGAGTCGTAAACGGCAGTAGTAAACTCAGTATATAATCATTACTAAATATTCAAACCTGTCTTCTACCTGCTTTGTTCTATCTCTTTGGTGAGATGAATGGCACTAAAATCACTCAAATACATAACGCACTCTAAGAAACGATGTAACTGACATATTCCATTTCTTTTTTTTCGTCGACTCCATATCTTACATGTCAATGGGTTTATTTGTATGAAACTTAATTTACTATATAGATTGTGAAACTATTTTTGTATAATGTAATTAGCGATTTTCTTGACGATTCTTCTAGGTAAAATGTATATAACGAACGCCTGGCGGTAGATTGTAAATTGCTATATAATTATTTTTGTGTTTTGACAATTTAATAATGCTTGTAATAAGCTCAGTTATATAAAGACCATTTTGTTTATTTGTCCTTTGACTGCGATGTAGCCCCAGAGGCGTCTAGCTACAGTTAAGTGACACAGTAAAGAGAGTAAGATGAAAATATTGTGTACCTACTGTACCATGATAAAATATTATAAGGTATACAAATACTCGATTTCTGATGCACAGCTATTGTAAGTGAAATGATCGATAATGGCATTTCAAGACAAAGGGCTCTCGGCCGGATATTGCATCGGAGCTGACTGACTCCAATCAAGTCCCTTAAGCACTTCAAACAACTAAGTAAATGCATAGATTTTCTCCATTATCCAGTGGCTTAAAAGGGGAGTGTTATTGTCTCCAATACAAGTTATATCTACCGCCTATTTACTTTTATACAAAAAGCTAAGACCGTAGAAACCGTAAAATAGAAGGACAGTAAGAAAGGCTTTATCCATGGAAAGGCTTTACCCATGTGCTAACGCAATAATTGTGCTGAGTCGTCCGAACTGATACCATAGGCTCGCAGAATACTCAGCTTGAAACGGTAAAAAACGGCGTAGAAAGCCGGCAACACAACTAATGTGCGGATTGTGGCGCGGCTGTCCATCGACGGCGGTGTTATCTTACCATGAGACCCACTTGCTCCGTTATCCGCTGTACCATTAAAAAGCTAACAGATAGAGCGTACACCGATATATAAGATTCTTAAAGAGTTATTTAATCAAAAATATGGCCCCAGTTCCTAATAAATAAAAATAAATAAATATAACACATTCTGGCCTCTCAAGCTGAGCTCTGCCTCGCAACGTCCCATGTCGAGGTCCAAGTCTCACAAAGATGCTCTTGCGCTACTCGCATTTACTAACAAACGTTGTCTTTGTGGTGCCAAATTAAATACATTTTTTTGTATTTATTTCTCTGAGTTACGGCAGCCATTTATTTATTATGCAAGCAATCTCACTGGACAGCGAGAATACTTCTTGAGCGTCAAGACTGACTTAATC
>DWCF01005341.1:0-14435 GCA_018230265.1 Delias oraia
TGTGTATTTTATGGTATAGCAGTCAACGGATCGTCTAGTTTTAATACTTGCCGACCCAACTTTATAGCAAGAAGTTTATTTATGGTATAGCGGGCATCGGATCGTTTAGTGTAGTTACTTGCCTATCCTACTATGATACAAAAAAGGATGTGTATTTTATGGTATAGCAGTCAACGGATCGTCTAGTTTTAATACTTGCCGACCCAACTTTATAGCAAGAAGTTTGTTTATGGTATAGCAAGCATCGGATCGTTTAGTTTAGGTACTTGCCTATCCAACTATGATACAAAAAGGATGTAAATTTTTATGGTATAGCAGTCAACGGATCGTCTAAAAACGTATGTATATATTATTCTATAGCGGACAACCGATCAGGCGAGTCTTTCTATGGTAAGACATGTGCATAGAGCCTTTTTAACCAACCATTTAAACAGAAAGTAGCTTATCACATAGGTGTATATACATCGTTTTGAGATATGTGCAATGAGATGAAAAGATTTTTTTTATTACTAGTATCAAAGCGAACGAGTCGCGGTATTATAAAAATAAAAGAAATTTTAACAGTGTGAAACATGAACACATTACTAGCTCCTCAGTTGAGCGAGCACCCCTCCAAGAGAGAGGTATGTGCTTTACAATTTAATATTTGGTGAATTTTGGCGCAGAATAGCGGGCAATTGCAGGTGGGTCTCCTATATGGTAAGAGAACACCGCCCATGGACAACCGCGCCGCAGTCCGCGCTTGCTGTGATGCCGGCTTTTTACGCCATTTAAGCGGCATGGGCAACCGCTGGATCCGGATCGCTCAAGATCGCAGCGGGTGGGCGTCTTTGGGGGAGGCGTATGTCCAGCAGTGGACTTGAATGGGCTGATGAAGAAGAAGAAGCGGCATTAATGGCCTCCGATTTCCTCACTCAATCTGCGTAAACTTAAATACCGTTTCACGCTGAGTATTCAGTTAGCGCGTGGTATCACTTGAATGAATCGGCCCAATTTGTTCGTTCAATTAGTGCGCCGCATATGCGTCCGCATGTGCGGACGCATGGCTCTGTCGGGTGCCACGATATTAAGACACTCGCCCGGCCTCTGTTAAGCCCTTCCAGAGACCAAATAAATTATAAATTAAATTATAATTGCTCGGACCGGAATTCGAACCCCATACCTCTCCCTTCATGGTATACTTTTACTCTTTTTTTAATCACACACTAATGAATGTACACTTGTGGGAGAGCCATGCTGAAGCATATGCTAGCCCATTGATCGGGACGGTTCTTCCGATGTAATACTACTGTCTCATAGAATGCTGTTTAAAATTGTATTGTTTACCTGAGTGAGGATATATGACCCTTAAAAGACCACTTAGGGAGTAATAAGCCGGCAACACAACTAAAACGCGCTTGGTCATGACCGGCTATGATCTCTTACTATAAAGATCTGTCTGATATTTCCCGCTAAACCATACACAATTTCCTAATTGATTTATTAAACATGTCCAAAATATATTTTCTAAGCTAAAATGTTCGAAAAGAGATGCACATGGTCAGAGACCGGATTATATGCTAACGCATATGCTAACGCATATGCATTAACATATTATGGCCTTAAGTAAAGCTTTTATTGCATTTCGGTTCGCAGTCAGCAGCTGTGCGTGTCTTTAGTTTTGACATTGACGATAATAAGAAGAAAGACAGAATAGACGCTCGCCTTTTTTTATAGTATAGAGGATGGAGTAGCTGGGTCTCCTATATGGTAAGAGAACACCGCCCATGGACAACCACGCCACAGTCCACGCGTGTCATTGCTGGCTCTTTACACAGCTCAAGCGGTATAAAGGGCCGTATATCACTCGCTTAGACAGCACAGGCTTCAGTTCTGCGAGCCTGGTACCACAGCACGACACGGTCTCATTTGTGCGTCTCTATATGCTCCAGCATGGCTCTCCCACGGGTGAAATTTTTAATAGTATAGCGCATGGAGCAGGTGGGTCTCCTATATGGTAAGAGAACACCGCCCATGAACAACCGTGCCACAGTCCGTACTTGCTATGGGCGGGCAGCAGAGTCTTCCGATCTGCGATCGTCAACACGCTTTCCAAGCGTGGCGAATATGGCATACCCCCCCTCCCCCTAATGACATGACACAAAAATGACCTTATAAAGGTCACCGGAAGACGCTGGATGCAGTTCGCCTCCGACAGGTATTCATGGAAATCCAAGGGGCGGCCTATGTCCAGCAGTGGACGTCTTACGGCTGAAATGATGATGATAGGGAATACCCTGCATAATAATGCATACTTGATCATTTCAAATATACAAGGAGGTTATAAAAATATCTCTTTGTATTTGTTCGTCGTATATCTTACATAATTTTTAATTCACAAACATGAAATAAAACATAATGCGTTGATTTCATGCGCAATATCGTGCACGCTCAATGTACTGGAACACATTGCATCCCGATGCCATTCTTGTGTTTTAAAAAAAATATTCACAATTTATTGCCATATCGAAAAATTGTCCCCGGCCGTGGCGAATCTGTTCAATTTTTATTTTACCCCAATTCACATAAATTGTTCGCGTTATGTCCGAAACCGTGCACGGATTTAAAACTAAATAATAACTATTTTGTTTCTATATAGAGATGCTTTGAGATCCTCGTAGCTCAAAAGTGTACCATAAAGCGAGAGGTATCGAGTTCGTATCCCGAACAATTATAATTTAATTTATAATTTATTCAGTCTCTGGAAGGGCTTGACAGTGGCCGGGCGAGTGTCTTAATACTGTCGCACCCGTGGTAGATCCTTGCTGTCGCACTAATTGGACCGGCTCGACGAAAGTGATAACACGGGCTCATAGAATACTCAGCGTAAAACGATACTAGTACTGTGTTTCGCAGAGTGAGTGGGGTCAATGAGAATATCGGCGGCCCTTAAAATTGGCGCTTAAGCGACGTAAAAAAGCCGCCAACACAACCAATGTGCGGACTGAGGCGCGGTTGTTCATGAGCGTCGATGTTCTCTTACCGTATAGGAGACCCACCTGCTCTGTTGTCCGCTATATAATAAAAAAAATAAACCTACGTTTTCCGTATTCCATTAGTGCGTTATTCCAAGATAACGCATTTACACCGGAATGAGTCACTATCTGTTACTGAAATCGATCTCTTACGGTTTAATGGGTGATATTTTTTGAGCTGGGTTAAGGGTTAAGAGCGACCAATCGCTGGTTAGTATTCCGTGAGTGAGACGAGGGATTCTATTCTTGGTTCGTCTGGTGTGCTGGTACAGACACAGGCCATCCGCTCAGACATTTCTTAGATAGTAAAGTTTTAATGTTTGAAATGAGTAAGGACGTCTACGAAACACTATTTCTGTAATGTTTTGATTTAACGAGGAAATATAAAAATTCTTGGCGCCATTGCTACGAGTCTTACATGTTTTATTCAGTTTTCTAAGGTATTTTGAGCTTATAATATGTGTATTTTTTATGGTATAGTGGACTACGGAGCAAGTGGGTCTCCTATATGGTAAGAGAACACCACCGCCCATGAACAAGTGACAATAGCGCCATATTCCGCGAATTAATTTTTTTACCGGCTGTGTTTACGCCAGTTAAGCGGCATTTTTAAGGCCCTCCGATATCTTCACTCAGCAAAACACAGTAGAGGCACCGTTTCAAGTACTAATACCATTTTACATATTTGATATTGATAAAAATAGGGCGGCTAAAGACTAACAGTCTCTAGGTCTCTAATACCTTGAAGAAGCCGGCAACGCACTTGAAGCTCATAATCATTTCAGCCGTAAGACTTCCACTGCTGGACGTAGGCCTCCCCTTCGGACCTCCATGCATACCTGTCGTAGGCGACCTGCACCCAGCGTCTTTCGGCGACCTTTATAATGTTGTTTGTCCACTTTGAACATCAATTGACGATTATCTTTTTAATGATGATTTAAAAGTAAAATATCTTTTTATCAAAAGTCTTGTAGTAATAAGTGTCTAATATTAAAAGTGTTTCCAAGTAGTTTTAGAGCTAATTGAGGTAAATATTAGTACCTAATTTATAAATGAATTTTTCAAAACTTAACAACATAAAACTGAAATATATTTTACAATTATTACCGCTACGTTCTTTGAGACGTGATTAAGTTGTAAACACTGTATTTTAAAAAACCGAGAATTACATTCGAGCGGTATATATCCCCATTTTATCCCGAAAACGTTTCATAAATCTAAAAGTGGAGAAAATAAATTTGACAACAAAAACTGTTCCCCGCGGAATGAGAACGTTCGATGTGACATACGAACGACACTTCATTTGCATCGCATCAACCGAACTAATATCGCGCATCAACGAAAATAAACAAATTCCAACAAAAAAAGACCAGTCAACGCAATTAAAAAAAAGTCGGGAGTTATTTCGATTTCCATAAATACTCGAGGTGCCACTGTTTTTTGAGATATATCTTCCTGGCTTCTTTCGAGATACCAGTGAGAGGTAGGTGTCGATAGCGAGAGATTATCGCTTATTATGCGCACTTTTTGCCTCATCATCATCATTTAGTCGTTAGTAAATAAAATTACGAACTCAATTTTAATAATTACATTATTTATTAGATACCATATTAAGAAGTAAATGATTTTTCACCCGTGGAAGAGCCATCCTGAAACAAATGCTAACGCACTAATTAGGCAGGCTCGTCCGAAGTGATACCACGGGCTCACAGAATATTTAGCGTCAAATGGTAGTTGTACTTAAAACTGCGCTTCTACTATGTTTCGCCGAGTGGATGGGAACATCGGAGGGCCTTAAAAACCTAAAAATACCTTAAAAACTTAAATGCCGCTTCTTCATCATCATCTAAGCTGTAAGACGTCAATTGCTGGAAATATGCCTATATATATAGGCTATTCACCACCTCTCATTAAAAACTACGCCACAGTCCGCGCATTGGTTGTGTTGCCGCCTTTTTTCGCCGCTTAAGCGGCACTTAATCATCCGATATCCACACACACTCTACGAAACACAGTACAAGTATCGTTTCACGATGATAATTCTGTGAATATTGTATTACGTTGTAAATAAACTCAAAATTAAATGAATCTAAATAATTATATCGACAATATTACATCTCTAAGAGAATGCTTTACAGCGCACATATTGTATTTGCTTTTCAAATCCCCGCGTGCGTTACTGTCCACATAAATTGAAAACACTTCCGACTTAAGTTATTGTCTTAATAATTATATTACGTTCACATTTTGTCATTAGTAAATAAACGCTAATGCACTTAATAGGCAGGCTCGTCTGAAATGATACCACCGGCTCACAGAATACTCGCGTGAAATGTACATTCTACTTTAAATAGTGCTTTTACTGTATTTCGCTGAGTGAGTGAGGATATCGAAGGCCTTAAAAATGTTGCTTAAGCGGTGTAAAAAGCCGGGAATACAACCAATGCATGGATAGTGATGCGGTTGTCTATGAGCGGCGGTGTTTTCTTACCATATATGAAACCCACCTACTCCGTTGTCCGCAATATATTAAGAAATCACATAATCTAGTTCATCATCATCATCATTTCAGCCGTAAGACGTCCAATGCTGGACATAGGCCTCTCCCTTGGACCTCCATGCATACCTGTCGCAGGCAACCTGCATTATTATCTAGTTTCTTTAAAATAAAACCTATAAAACTCATTAAATTTTATATGTATCCCCAACAAACTGTAAACAATACGAACAGGATAATCCAAAAGATGGAGCCGGTTAACCCATTTATCAAAAGGATATCACAGCATCCGACACACTTTAACCACGCGTCTCATTCAAGATTCATCACGCATATCATTGAGATGACCACACTCAGATGAAACCTGTTCGTCCTACTTGCTACGCCGTTTAATGCATACAACGAGTTAATCTTAAAGCAATAAACTTAAGAATGACAAGGGGATTTTTTATTTATAGATATTTACATATGAAATTGATGTTTTGTGCCTTTTATTCAAGCTTTTTCGCCTTCCAATTTTTTTCAAAGTCTTTTAAAATGTATCACTTCGGACGAGCCGGCCCAAATAGTGCGTCAGCATGTGCTTCAGCTTGGTTCCCCCACGGGTTGCGATAGTATTAAGACACTCGCCCGGCCACTGTCAAGCCCTTCCAGAGAGCGATTAGATTATAAATTAAATTATGACTGTCCGGACCGGGATTCGAACCTGATGCCTATCACTTCATGGTAGGTACACTTTTAAAACCATTAAGCTCCGAGGCTCTCAAAAGTGTCTGGGTTAATAATAAGTGGGAAGGTATAGTAAATTACTTTGTTACGCTGTTTTGAAACACATTAAAAGAACTTTGATGAGTTAAATAAATATTTTATAAATTTTGAAGATGGCATTTGTACTCTAGACTTGAATCGCGAATATTCCATTAAAATATGTTAAACAATTTTAAATTAGTTTTTTACGCTAATTTGGAAGGAGTAATTTGGAATGAAAACCTCAAAAAACACAGTTTTACAAAAATATATAATAGCGACCACATCGATGCATCGTGTGCACCTACCTACGTAAAATCACTGATACTTTTTAAGTACGGTGGCACAAATACTCTAAAAGAGGTTATAGTTTTTTAATGAAAACAGGAAGGCAAACGAGTAGGATGGTTGCCTAGGATAAACGGTCCTCCGTCCATTTTTTTTATATCATCATCATCAACCCAATACGTCCACTGCTGGATATAGGCTTCCTCAAAGACGCCCACTTATTGCGATCTTGAGCGATCTGGATATAAAATAGTTATATATTTATATCTTTTTTATATAAAGGGTGGCAAATGAGCAGGAAGCTCATCTAGGGCAAGCGGTCCTCCACCCATGGGCATCCCTAGCCATCACTGATCAGCGGGTGCCGGCCTTAAGTTTCGATGATATTGAAAAAAGAAATGTACTTAATAACATGCATTGTATGTAAAATTTCACGTCAACGCAACACAAAGGTCGCGGAGAAGTAAAGATTGATAACTCAGCAAGTGTTCCCTATAGATCGGCAACGGCCACCATTCACAAATATTCAAGAAATACCACTTCCACTATCCATTCAAATACGTAAATATCAAAAAGCTGCCATTATGCACCGTCGCACAATACACGGGATACAAGCATTAATTATAAATTCTCAGCTCGCAACTGTCCGGCATAGGTCATCGCTTGACCCGTGAGAATGGAGAAACAATTTAAAAATCGCGACCCTAAAATTTGAATATCCCTCGGTATCGCCGATCCGTTAAGAAAACAGTCTTATTGTCACCGGTACGGCCGGCTTTTGTGTGCAAATAATTTATTCTGTCGCATGTTGCCACCGTATTTTATTCAAATGGGCAGGTGACAGAACTGACCTTCGCTACCGATTCTTAATTAGGTAACGATTACCATGGGTCGAGTCCTGTGTGAGATTTACACATTTGTTTTGCCCTAATCAATCTTTAAGGTAGCGAAATTTTTATAAAGAAGTCTACAGCACAACTTTTAGGGTTTCCATTATTTATCTATACATATCTATATTATTATGGAAGCCCAAGGGGGAGGCCTATGTCCAGCAGTAGACATCTTACGGCTCAAATGATGATGATGATTGTATTCCGGACGAGCAGGCGTCTTTTATGTTAATAGATTACCGCCGCTTATGTCGCCATTGATTACGCTACAATCCGTGTTTAGATTGTGTTAATTTTTTAGATATTTTTATTAATCTCCCTCCGCATAGTCATTCTGAGGCATATGCTTACGCATCAATAGGGCCGGTTTGTCCACTTTGTTAATAAGAGTTAACAGAATACCTGTATGACATAGTACTTGTACTGTTTTCGGAGGTCCGCAAAGCAACCAACGTATAGATTGCGGCGCGGTTAATAATGGCTGACGGTGATTTCTTACCATTGGAAGATCCTTAAGCGTATATAATTTTTTTGTGTATTGACATATGAAAAAAATAACTTATGGAATAATTTCCTATAAATATTTTATTAATATTAAGTAGTGCTGGGGAAAAAAGGTTCTCGAGTGGCAAACCGGAAAACGCAGAGTGGGATGTCCCGCCACGCGCTGAAAAGATGATCTCACGAAGGTCGCGGGCAACCGCTGGACCCAGATCGCTCAAGGTCATAATAGGTGGGCGTCTTTGGAGGAGGCCTATGTCCAGCAGAGGCCTTGATGGGCTGATGATGATGAAGTAGTGCTATCTAAACAAAAATTGTGAGACGTCTTTAAACAATATTCCTTTATACGAAATCTTTTACTATATGCGGTGGGTCAATCAGCAAACACTCGGGCTTTTCCGAAAAAAAGGGAAATTTGGTCATCAATCAGGGAGTCGGATTACTGCCCCTCAGATTTTTCACAAATATATTAGCATTTTCTTATCATACATAACATATATTAGATCTATCTATAGCATATATACGATCATTGAAGAAAATGCGGTTTGTTGCCGTTTCTTCTGCACAAGCGTTTTTAAAACTTTTTACCTATAATTCTTTTTGACGCCAAAAACCAACAGTACACAAATCACGACCATTATCAAGTGATAGTGAAATGTTATGATAATTAAAAAATAATAATTTGATTAAAAATTTTGTAAAAAGACTTTACCGCGGCTTTTTTTCATTTTTACACGTCTTATTAAAAAAAATTACTACTTAAGAATAGTGCAGTTTTGGGTAAATGTAAAAGCGAATGACTGACAGGCTCACCTGGCTTGACGAATCAGTCTATAGAAATAGCATTACTAGACTAGAACACCGCTGTGAGAGATGTATCAGTCTTGGAGGAGATTATGTTGAGAAATAAAAAAACATCTTAAAAACATTGTTTTTCTTGGTCAGGCCGGAAACTTATCAACCCACCCTCGTAAGTCTATCCATCTGGGCCGCGGTGCATTGCCGGCTTTTAGTTAAAGACACTTTAAAGTACTCTTTTATTAAAGACAGGATGCCTTATAAGCTATATGAATCGTGAGGTCCGTTCGGTTCTCGGTCCAAATAATAATTTAATTTATAATTTATTCGTTCTTTGGAGAGCTTGACAGTGGCGGTGCGAGTATCTTAACACTCATTACTTGTCGTTTGTTTTTTGAAATAAATTTACTTAAGTAATTTACAGAATACTCAGCGTGAAATAGATTTGCTTAAAACGATATTTCTAATGTGTTGCGATGCGTGAGATATCGGAGATCCTTAAAAATTCTCCTTAAGTGGTGTAAAAGCCGGCAACGCAACCAATTCGCGGACTTTGGCGCATTTGTCCATGGGCGGTGGTATCCTCATGCCACATACGAGACCCACCTGCTCGGTGCTAGTATATGATACCATACAAAAAAGTTACGTTAATAATTGAAAAATATTTCTTTATCTACCAAATTTTACACATGATTGATCGAAGCTCAGCCGTACTTCTTTGAATGAAGTATTTTATCGCTAAACTGTATGAATAATGTCGATAATTTATTAATAAATACAAGGATAGAGGACATTTAAAAAATGACCAGGGTTGAGAAACTATCTCTCTATAAAACTTTACGAGTTTTGGGTAAAGGGTGGAAATCTGTCTACACTGGACTGTTTTCCATTGCATCGCGTTTTTTTAAATCAATCTCGTTTGCGAAAATTATATATGTGCGAGAGCCATGCTGAAGCATATGTGGACGCACTAATTGAAAACTCACACGCACAGAATACTCAACGTGAAACGGTACTTGAACTGTGTTTCGCTGAGTGAGTGAGGATATCGAAGGGTCTTCAAAATGTCGCTTAAGTGGTGAAAAAAGCCGGTGTATGACCATGGGCGACGGTTGTTAGCGGCGGCGGTGGTTTGGTTAGGTTAATCCTTAATATTTTAATAACGTAATATAACTTTGGAATAAAAAAATAGGAATATAACAATAAATGAACAATAATATTATACTTTTTTAACAGAGTTGTCTGTAATTGATCTTTGACTATTGCGCAATAGAGTCGCCCCTTGCATTACGTCACTATTATATTTAATTTTTTTGTTTTACTTAGATATATTTTGTGTAATCAAGCAAGAAGTAGAGACAAAATTTACAAATTTAAAATTAAATAGCTAAGTTATCTTTTTTTATAGTAAGAGTGAAATGGTAGTTAATTTGACCCTACTTCTACTGTGTTTCGCTGAGTGAGTGAGAATATCGAAGGCCCTAAAAAATCGGCGTAAAAAGCCGACAACGCAACCATATCGCAAGCTGTTAGCCATGAGCGGCGGTGTTCTAATACCATATAGGAGACCCCACTTGCTCCGTTGTCGGCTATACCATAAAAAAATTACAGTAAACAATTTCGTAGCACAATGGAATCGTATAGTTGGAAATGAAATGTGTAAAGGGTTGGTTTGATCCATATAAGCTGGCTCTAAACCACGCCACACCACGCCCAAGATTTTACTAACCCTGGATTATGGTGATTTCCATCCATACGGAGATGCTCGTTTGGTTTTATGGCCAGATTAGCCAATGTTTCCTCAGGTTTTTTTCACTAATATAAAATATTCCCGCCAAAAACCATTGCTGAGGATGACTTTTGCAACAGATAGCAATAGCTTTAGAGCCTAGTAGCCTAGTAGCCAATCCGGACAACTATGAATTATAATTTAATTTATTTCGTTTTTTGAAAAACTTGATAGTGGCTGGGCGAGTGTATTAATACTGTCGCACCCATGGGAGAGCCATGCTAAAGCATGTGACAACGGAGCAGGTGGGTCTCCTATATGGAAAGAGAGCACCGCCGCCCATAAGCTATCATTTCACGCTGAGTATTCTGTGAGCCCGTGGTATCACGACAGACGAGCCGGCCCAATTAGTGCGTCAGCATATGCTGCAGCATGGCTCTCCTGCGGGTGAAAATTAGTAATAAGTATTGTAATTCCATTAATACTGAAATGATGCTTTATGTTTATGTAAAGAAATAAGTATTTTTCATTTTAAACTTGACGGTTATCATTATCACTTTCTACGAACGAAATGTCATGTTGTTTTGATGGCGGCGCCATCTTAGAACGTAGTGGCGATAAGGAGTGATAATAAATCCTAAGAGAGATACAACTTTGGTATAATTTGCTTAATTTAATTAGAGATTATGTTATTGTTCATTATATTGTACATTACTTAATATGTAAAATTTACTTACTTTATTTTAAGAGAAACAAAAGTCATATTTTCACAGCCTGAAAATATGACACAAATAAAAATCTCTAACAATATCAAAACACTGACCACATTAAATCCCATTCGGTTTGATAAAATGCATTTTGATACTCAAATGCGAGTGGTTGTTATTTATAGCGAAATTATACTGTATGCGTGAGAATATCGACTTCGCAGGGACTGTGGTCTTTCCGGGTCTATATATTACACCGACCGTTATATTTAAATACTGAACCATAGATAAACCGCCTTTTTACGCATAAATTTCTTTGTCTATTCTTCTTACTACTTATTTTACTTTTTTTTTTCATTAAGTAGTATCCTTGTTATAATCTCAAATGTCATTAAGTAGTAATTGTCAAAAGTGTCAGATGGTTTTATGTTGTTGTTTTGGGGTTGGTTATCGGAATGTATTATGAAATAAATAAGTTAAATTATCGAAGAACGCTATCTTTTTCCTAGAATATGTACCTTGTATGTAATTATCTCACACATTTTTCACTTAACCCGTTGGGGAGCCGTGTTGACGCACTAATTGAGCCGGCTCGTCCAAGGGCTTAAAAAATCCAGAGTGAAACAATACTTAACAGCGTAAATAGTATATAGGCCGGAAACGCACCCGTGGATATGCAAGGGCTAGGGTTGTCCATGGGCGGATATTTCGCTCAGTGAGTGAGGTTATCGGAGGACTTATAAATTATACCGTTTAAGAGGCGTAAAAGTTCGGCAACATAACCAAAGCCCGCGTATTATGACGAAGTTTTCCATGGGCAGCGGTGATCTCTTATTACACAGGTGACTCGCCTGCTTCATTGCCCCCTATACCATAAAATATATACCTACACCGAATATGTAAACTAAATATATGCCTATGTGAAATAAATATATTTGACTTTGATTATCCGTTGAATTTATTGCTCAGTTCTATATTTTATAATTATTCAGTATTTTTATTATACTTGAATAATTTACACCTACATTCAAATAATACTAATAATAGTCTTTAATCAAGTTTCAGCCAGTTTTTTTACGGAAAGTCACCGCTTTCTGACCGACTTTAGAAATTTTAATAATATTATAGGCACTCAATAAGTATGTGAGTACACACATGTATCCGAAAATTTCTATGAAAATTGTGCTAAAGTTATTGGGGTCTTTGTAAATATTAATCTCGTAAATTTTTTGTCAACATCCCTCAGACCCGCGTGGGGCAAATTTTGATCGATGGATGTAATATTTGCGTAATATCTTCCTTATTTTACAGAATACGTGAATTTTCTTTAGTATTATACCTATTTTAACAATTAATAGGAAATATAAAGATATTTTTATTAAAAAATCAAATTAAAAAACCACAAAATGCCTTATATAGTAAATGAATTTACATTTACACCCGTGGGAGAGCCATGCTGACGCTCTAATTGAGCTGGTTCATTCGAAGGGATACCACGGCTCGCAGATTACTCAGAACATAACTCACAGAACCGTACCAGATACCAGCGGGAAACACTACTTGTACCTATTGTGTTTCGCAGAGTGTGTGAGGATATCGGAGGCCCTTAAAAGTGCCGTTTGAGCAGCGTAAAAAGCCGTCAACGCAACCAATGCGCGGACTGTGGCGTGGACGATGTTATCTTACCACATAGGTCACCATAAACAATCCTCTAGGGTACGAATTTGATACCACTGTGGTAGACTTATAAAACAACACAGTACCCTTTTCGTTTGACTCCCCATTCTCCAAATTTGATCTATGAACAAAATAGGAGTAGCAAAACAAATCCATAAAATATACAACAACCTCTTTTTCGGTTTTCTAAGATATAAAAAAAAACTAAAAAGTGTCTTTATTTCAAAGATTTACGAGTCAATTCATAGGGAAGTGGACAGATGTATTCAAGAAAAAAACCGATCTATTTACCCAAAAGGCGTGAGATTCGCCCGTTACGTGTACCTTGTTAGTGGTCATTTCATGTTTTTTTATCAACAAAAGCTCAACAAATTTGTATAACACTCCGCGAGTGGTTGAGAAAACAGTTTTTTTTTACTTTTTTGAGATTAAATATTTATGGCAATACACAAAAGCTCCTAGGGTGATGTAAGAAGATGTCACTTTTTTAAGAAAGATGGACATGGGAGATATAGATGCATATGTTGTAAGTTTATGTAGAAGATTTTTTTTTCGGAAGAACTGGCTGAATTAGTGCATCAACATATGCTTAAACATTGCTTTTCTACGGTTAAGGCACTGGCCTGGTCAATGCCCTTCTTAATACCGAATAAATTATATATTTTAGACTTTTTTTTATTGATATTCATTGGGACAGAATCTTTTAGCACTATTAAATAATTTTATAAGTATAAAATAAGATTCTAATTCGTTTGAAGTATTAGTTTAAAGATTTAAATTAGTTAGGTAGTGTTATAATCTCAAAATAAACTTCTTCGTAGATATTTAAACTAGCCAAACTAAGCTAGCAGTGTCCAACAAAAGACATTTGATAAGATCGAATTGTCAAAGCCAAAGCACACGACTGCCCGGTGCAAGAATCTATTGTCCGACCGCCTTGCTTTATAAACTCCGTTGAAAACATAATTGTCCCTCGTTATAAAAAAAACAAAGTTATTCGGTATTCAAAACACATGTCACTTATCGATTTATCGAGATGCCCTTGTTGGACGAGATTTGCGTGAGTATGAAGACAGTTCCCATGACGGGAGAATTAAGGTTTTCGTGATTTGAAAAGATTTTTGGACACTGTCGCACTTTCGGAAGTAATTCGGATTAGTTCCGTATTCGCCCCGTTACAACTGCTTTATTTTCTTGGGTGTATTTTAGTTATTTTTGTAGCGGTTTATATAGTGCCGAATGTATTCATCTCATATTATTTTACTTGTTTATATAAAAATAGGACATAATAGCCTATTTATTTCTCACAGCGTTTAAAGTTATCTTAAATAACAATTACTTTTGTGAATATGTATGTGTATATTTTATGAATGAGAAAATGCTAGTAAATATTTGATAGTAATTAATAATTATATTACAGATATATACAGAGGGCTGGTATGTAGCGTAAAAAACTAAAATGCCTTAAAACGCACAGTTGTGGAAGGAGTGTGAAATTTTATATCTTTTATTATCTCATCGCGATCGCTTCTGCAATTAATATATTATATTTATTATATATTATATTATAATATATATTTATTATTT
>DWCF01005342.1:0-14431 GCA_018230265.1 Delias oraia
CCTTACTCACTCAGCGAAACACAGTACAAGTGCCGTTTCACGTTGAGTATTCTGTGAGCCCGTGGTATCACTTCGGACGAGCCGGCTCAAGTAGTGCGTCCGCATATGCTTCAGTATGGCTCTCCCTCGGGTATTTATGTATTTATTATACTATAAATATTTACTATGTTTCATAAACGGAATCAACAATATCTTGTAAATGTTAAAGGGCTTCACTTGGCATGTGGCCTCGATACGGGAGAGCTTCTGTTTTTAGACCCCATTACCATCGACATCCTTACACCAGTTGCTTTCAAGGACACCAGTTTTGCTATTAAGGAAATCAACTTCAGTTGCGATTCATTGACTCTTGCGTTCACGGTGAGATATCTTCTAAATTGATTATTAAGACACCTTTTAAATTTTAATTAAATAATAAATAATTTATTATTGTAACTTATTTCATAATTTCAGGATATTGGTCGTACAGTGTGTGTTTATAAGTTCAATTGCATCACCCACCAATGGCAGTTTATAGGCAAGCACAGAGCTCATTACAAAGACGTGACGTCAGTTTTTTTCTTACCACAAAAGAACCCCAATAACGAATACAAATTGTTATCTCTTGGTGCTGATCGCATAATGGTAGAATACGATATCGGAGAAAGCTCTGAGGAATATCTCGAGATACTTAGTTTGGATAGGTATATAATCTTTTTCATAGTAGGTATAGCGGACAACGGAGCAGGTGGGTCTCCTATATGATAAGAGAACAGAGCCGCTCATGGACAACCGCGTCACAGTCCGTGTATTGTTCGTGTTGCTGACTTTTTATCAGGCTTTTTATTAGGCATTTTAAGGGCCTCCGATATCCTCACTCACTCAGCGAAAAACAGTACAAGTACTGTTTCACGCCGAGTATTCTGTAAGCCTGTGCTAACACTTCGGATGGGCCGGCTCAATCAGTCCATCAGCGTATGCTTCAGCATGGTTCTCCCACGAGTGCGGCAGTATTAAGACACTCGCTCGGCCACTGTCAAGCCCTTCTAGAGACCGAATAAATTATAATTTTCCGGACCGGAATTCGAACCCAAAACCTCTCGCTTCATGTTACACTTTTAAAACCATTAAGCTATGAGGCTCTCTGTATTATCTTAAAAGAAAATTTTAAAACTCATTACAAAATTCTTTTTTTCTTGAAATCTTGTAGAATAGACCAAATGGCTATACCTCTGGCTGCAATTCCATGGCCAACACCACCTGATGTTGATCCTGAATACTGTAGAACGGATGTCCCAATGATACTTGTGGCGAATGATGAAGTAGGCAGAAAATTATTCTTTATTAATGAATCAAATGACTTACAGTAATTTTTTTATAAAAATGAAGGCAAACGAGCTGGAGACTTATCTAGGACAAACGACCCTCCGCCCATGCACACCCTCTTGACGGGCGCGGGTGCGTTACGCCTATCCATAAAAAGCCGGCAAAACAATAAATATTATTATTGAAAGTTAACCACATGTATTCGAAATAATATAAATTTCATCTCCCGCAGTTTGCAATGATGACATAGCTGTTCTTTTCGATGTGATTTCAGTGTTGTATGTAGTTGAATGGCTTATAATGATTGATTTTAGCACAAATACAAGATAATAAATTATGCAACAACTATGACCCTAGCCACTATACTTGGACCGCGCTTCGAGCACCCTGTCCGTAGACTGGGTCTGATTACAAGAAAAGACGAAGACGACGGCCTAACCTATAGATATTTACTTTTTGCTACTAAAAATGTCATCGGCTTACAAAACTTGCCCTTGGACGGCAATCCGTGGAAACACGCTGGAATATTGGGACATCCTTTAGAGGTCAGTTTTTGATTAAAGTTACTATGCTAAAGAGAAATCCATATTAAATATACAAAAACGTATATATTAAGATTGCTATATTGTGTGCTTGTAAAGACAAAATTCGACTTTCGGTCCTTTATAAATGGGACTTACAAAAATAGCTGACAAAATAGTTATTATATTTAAGATAATTGAGATGTGTTTCCGTGAAGATAATGGTACTTTATTCAATATTGGAGCGAAAGATTCTTGTGTGTATCAATGGGCAGCGAACTACAGGTAAAAACGTACAATTTTTTAAATAAAATATTTTTTAATAAAATTTCTTATTAAGTCGATATTTCACTTGCTTCTTTTCCAGAGCTGTGGAAACGACAACAAAGCAAGGCGGTGGAGCCTTAGATCCCTACTACTGCCTAGTTGAGGATGGTAGACCTGGTTGGCTCTTCCACGAGATCCGGGATCTGTTTTACTATATACAGATCCTATGTCAGGGTACTTTTTCACCAGAAATGCGTAGAGTCAAGGACTTCATTCCTATTGATTCTCTGCCTGACATGATGAGGGCTTTGGGATACTTTCCATCAGAATATGAGGTTATTTTTAATATATAACAAAGCAAGTTTAAGACGGAGTAGCTATGAGTTTCTGATTATATAGGTACCTAAAATTCAACATTGGTATTTTAATGAAAGTTATTGTTGAATTTCTCAGGTGGAAAATCTTATAGTTGAAGCGAAGTTCAAAGTTTATCAACGTTCCCCATCGACAGAAATCGATTTCGAAGAATTTTTTAAATTGTACATAAACCATAGACCAGCCTTTGCAAATAGTATTCAAAAAATCCAAAAAGCATTTAGAAATTTTGCAATGCCTAATCAAAATGACGAACTCGTGATTTATCGTGATGATTTTGTACAATTACTGTATGGAAATGGTTAGTCTTACAAGATTTACCCCACTAGCACACCTTAAAAAAATGTATCAGAAAAAACATTGTTAAATCCAGATAAAATTGCATTTATTAGTTTAATTATAGCATCAATCGACTACTTTTAAGTATTTTAGCTGAAGAACAGAGTATAATATTTATAGAACGTAGGTACGTATATAGTATATGTATACTAATGGATCTTTAGCAGTCCAGTGTAGGGGTATATGAGTGTACCTAATCAAAAGGCGAGTAACTAATAATTGAATATAGGATTTTATTTCCATGATATTTTTGATTTTCAGTAATTAATACAATTTTTTTCTAGGTGAACATTTTTCTCGAGACCTTTCGTGGTACTTGCTATCAATATTGTATGGCCAGTCTTTTGAAGACCGTGCGGCATTGGCGGAACCGGATTTCGAATTTATACCAGAGGTTTTTCAAAAACATTATTTATATGTCAAGAATCGTAATATATAGTGGACAGCGGGGCAGGCGAGTGCCCTGATTTGGTTGTGTTGCCGGCTTCATACACCGTTAAAGCGTCAATCAAATGTATTATTAGCTTTCTGTACCTACCCGACCAAAATATAGAATCCAGAGTTAAGAACCCAGGGTCTATTATATATAAAAATCTCTATATATATATATATTTATTGTCTTATATTATATCGTTTAATTAAGGGGTCTTTTTGTTCTCAGGAAATAACTTTTACTGAGCTGTTGACGAATATAATCGGAGTACAAGATATAGAAACATTTTCTGATTATTCCACTAAAGATTCTATGGCGTCGCAAATTATCAATTCTTCAGAGTCTGAAGATCCCTGATTGTGTATAATCTTAATAAATAAATTGACAAACAAAATATTGTATACTTGATTATTGTAGTCTTTCATGTTTATTAGAATAATTTTATATTTAAAACGCCATTGTGTCTAGAAAGAATTTAAAATAAGATAAAAAGTCATTTTGCCTTTGATACACAGCTATGCTATAGCGAAAGTTAAATCTGTTTATAAATCTTAGAAATTAAAAAAGCATGCAAATATTCGAGATTTAAATGTCAAAATGATGAACTTTCTGATGATTCAATCAGTTGTTTTCTATTGTAACGATCCTTAGTCAACTATTTTTCCTACGTCACACTTATAGAAGCCCTTTCCACGTCGTCCTAAATTAACCATTGAGTCGCTACATGTTAAAGGCCGCTTTGGGAAGTCGTTACGTTGTATTACGAATAAACAAAGATGGAAGAACTTTTGAAGTTTTCTCTCAATGATGAATCACCATCAAGAACAATAATCATGTCAGCTATGCTAACGTCATACCCATCTAAAACACTACCGAGGCCCCGAGCCTAATCATTATACCGGTATTTTATTACTTTTAATTATTTTTTCACATAATGCATACATTATAAATATGGACGCCGATTTTGTAATTCTAATAAATTGATTATTTAATTTTCAGGCGAGGTAAATGCTTAATTCGTGTTGGTCCCAAGGGCTATCTCCTACCTTAGAAGTTCAAAGAACAAGCATATAATATTTATATCCCTATTCGAGATGAGACAGTGTTTTTTGTCATCTATCCGACATCAGGTCAGATTTATTAATATTTCATTTAAAATCTCGTTAACATTTGAATAAGTATGTGATACTGATCATTTTATTTGTGCAGCTAAGAGTTCTTAGTTTACCCAATCAAAACATTTAAATTGTTTTCTAACACGTGGAAGCTAAGACAGATACTTCACTTTTTCAATTGTTAAATATTAGGATTCATTGTCAATGACGGTATAAGCTGTTAGAAGTTAAACATTTTCCACATTTCAACTACCTAAACCGATACATAATTAGAAGTTCATTCAAATTTACACATTTTTTCCAATTATATTTAGGCTTAACTTAATCAGCCCATACTAAAAAATAATTTCATTTGTAACAGATAATTTGTACATGAACTCAAGAATAGGTGTAGTTACTACAAAAATACTTTGATTTTGACGCTGCAAAAAAACATCGATAGCGATTAGTTCCCATACTTGGAATAAGCACAGATATAAAATTATATTAATATCAATTTCCGATTTAGAAGGTTTCTTAGGAAAACATTTTAAACAAAGATATTTTGTATAATTCGTTTTATGTACTAAAATTTGAATAGAAATGGAATGTAACAAACAATTATTTAAACCAAAATTTCACACATATTCTACTTTGGTGCACCCAGTATACGAGTACACCATAAGTTGAAAATCGAAATCGCTTTGCTTTCGAGCTCGGTGAAACTCTCAAAGCTTCCATGTCCTCGATTCATCAAGAGCCTCCTTTCAATATCTCTATTACCTACCACATACATAATTAAGCAGTGCAAGGATAGTGTTGATATGTAGCCAAGGATCCAAGAGATGCCGCAATATTACACTATTTTTTAATTTTTTCTTCTATTTAAGTAGATTGTACAAAATACTAGGCATATAAAAAGATTTTGAAACTTACTGGAATTATGTCATACAAGGTTTGCGTAAGTTATTCAATTTTAATATTTATAAGAAATATAAAAACGATTTCAAAATGTAATAATTGCTTATATCTAATCATCAAATATAAAAGCTGGATGCAGGTCGCCTGCGAAAGGTATGCATGGAATTCCAAACGATAGGCCTTTGTCCAGCAGTGGATGTCCTATGGCTGCAATGATGATGGTGAATCAGCAATGCCATTTATGTGATCTCGTAATACTACATTAACATATTGTAATTATTTTATTGGAACAAATTTTATTTTGCATGTAATTAATTTAAACAATCTAAACAACTGTTTTAATTAATTTACACCTGACACTTTAACAATTTTAAAGAAAATTCTACAGGAAACACAATGCTCCTAGAAAAAACTGTTTTTTTTATTAAGGGAGAGCCTCCTTTTATTCGGAAAGGTTAGTTATATAATTGCTAATACGGAACATAAACTTTAAAATATTAAGTAACAAAATAATAAATTAAAAAAATAATAGTCTCACTTTCTTCAAAATCATATTACTATTTATTAAATATCTGAAAAACATAGATAACTTAATGTTACTTCAAGGAATAGTGGTTCCAATGTTTGGAGGGATTGTTTCGATGAAGAGATGATGCAACAAGCTAATAAGTGGCTGGAACAAAATCTTGTTGATACGGATTTCCATGCACGGGATTTCCTTGGAATTTTCCATGTATCGGTGAGATAGTTACTAAACCTATTAACAATGAGCTTATTCGGATTACTTAATATCATACTGATCAAATGTATGCAGTGCCGCTTTCACTCTAAACTTCGAAAAAACGCATTAAATTATTGTCTTTAAAAATAAAATTAAGTATGAATATGTCAAGATTCGTATGTATACGTGCATAATATTTACAAATTATTGATAGTTGGATATTGGGGTACTAAAACTTATTCATAGAGACTTCAAGTTACGTTCAAAGATTAAACTTGGTGACAATATTGAATTATTTGCTACAATTTGAATTATTATTATGGGGCTATGGTCCTTAGTTTAAAGCATCTTTATGAATTGTTTTAAATATTTATAAATAACGGTTTATTTATATTTATTTTTACAAGAAATAAAATACAACAATTGAATGCCACACCTTTATCGCGATCTATTCCATGTAAATCTGGTTTAATGTCTTATTTCAATTTAAGATAATCAAGTAAAAATGAACTAAATAAATATATACTTTTTATAACCTTTACCGTTTGATCTGTTATGTGTTTAAACTGAATATCAGAATTACTTCAAAAGATATTCAATAGATTTCAAATATTATTGAGAAATAAATGTCTGTTTATAGCCCACTTGAGATCTTCATATATGTTTTACAGAAAACAATATTGTCATCATAATATGTACAGTAAAATTTTATTTTCTAATAACACACAAAATTTCTTAATACAAGACAATTATAGTTAATAAATTACTCTTAAATGTTCACTAAATTTTAATTACTTGAACACACAGATGTTTAAAGCATTTCATGATTTTTATCTATTCTAGAAAGTAGAAGATATTAAACAAAATCCATAGCTACTCATAAATTAAATTTAAGCAGCCAATATTTCATAAGCTCGTCTGAATGATCTGACATGGCAACACTGGAATTATATTTTAGGCAATGTGGCTTCTACATCTTCATGTTACACTAGAGGTCTTGGGCAAATCTACTAGAACATCTTTTTTAACATTAAATTGTTATTTTTTGGTCATTCTAAATAGCAGAGTTCGGCCTAAATAGAATAAAATACCTGAATAATATCAAGATTTCTACAAATATAGTTTTCTAACTTATACATTACACGTAAATTACAATTAAAAAAGAACTGAAGTTATTACAATTTTGTTTTAATCTCTGTCAAAACTTTAAGAAATATATTATAACAAAAAATAGTTATTACATTATGCAGAACCCAATTATTAAGATTATATTATTACCCAAAGGTGAGATTTGTGTGATCAAATAACTACAATTTACTGTTACGTAATTACAATATGTACTTCAGGCCTATTACATTAATCTATGAGTAATGTAATAACATAAATTTCACTTCACTCAAATAAGTCAATCACTTCACTATTCACTGTCTACTATGTTTAGCAGGTGTTGTTGTGCCACTACTTTGGGAATTTGAATCCTCAGAAAAGTTCATGTGTGAAGAGGTAAAGTCTGTTGGACCTTGTGAATCACTTACTGTTGAGAAGCCTGAAATCATACATAATTATTGTTAATACAATATGCAAAGAATGACACTAAAATACCTTAAAAGTAATAATATTCATAGCAATATTGCTATGTAAGACCACCATATAATTTTTTCTTACATGGTGTTCATAATAAGATTGTTTTACTCACATGTATTAGAATCTTCAGCCATTCCAAAGTTAGAATTAGAAGAATCATGCATTTTCTTAGGAGTCAATGTATTTTCCTTGTTTTCTTGTCTAGCGGCATGCTTTTTTTTCTGTTCATTGGTAGAAATTGGAACCCATTTATATATTTTCATAGTAGTTTCTCCAATAGTCACCCATTTTTTCTCCCTTTAATTAATTATATTAAACACATTATATTACTTTTAACATCATATCATGAATAACAACGCTTTTTATTTTTAATGAAAGAATAATTTTTCCTTACCAATGGCGAACTTTTTCAACAGCCTGCATTACCCTTTTGATGTCATCTTTTACACGGTTTCGCGTATCGGCACGAGCTGATCGAGACATTATGTGACACGAAAAGTTTCGCTATATAAATTTTTAATTGAATACCGTATTTTAGATCTAATCTTTTTAGTTTATACTTAAACACGCTGCCAATCAACACGCAACAGTAAAATGCAAACTGGGAAACCAAACTATTTCAAATGTCTTAAGTCATAACACTTCTATCCACCATTACTTGACATTAACATAATTTTTTTAATCATTTTAACTGAAAATTGACAAATAGTTGTCTACACAGTCTATCTTTTTACAGTTACATAAGATTAAGCGTAAATTACGATTATTAGAAAATTATAATAAAAGTAGGGTTTAATTGAACAATTAATTAATTTGACCCAGTTTCTTTTCATTACCTATGGAATAGTTAATTAAATAATATAGTATTTTGTTTATTCATACAGATTATAAAAAATATCTATTGAGTTTCAATAAAGATGATAAATAACTGTCATACTATGCTGTCACCGTCCTATTAATAATTCCACAGATGAAGTAGAATAAATTTGTAAAATTAAAAAATAGCAAATGAAAAATTTTTCATGTTCAATATATTTTGTTACAAAATAAATTATTATTGTTTGATAAAGGACGACGTGCAAGATGACATTATAGAATATAGGTAAATTATTCCATAAATATATTTCCAGATCCAATTATTCTTGAAATTTATTGTCGAATATTTAAGCGGCTGTCATTTGTTTTACGTCTAAACTGTATTTAGCAATTACTTCTTTGCTATTACAGCAAAATCTAACATTTTAATAATAAAAATTATTTATTATTTACACGGCTGCAACTGCCTTTGCAGTGATGAATGTTGGTTATGATGCAACGAGATGATAAGGTGCCTCTTTTTTTGACAAAGTAATGCTTTTGTTGAATATGTTTTGCTTGTTTAAGCTGCTATGCACATTTTAGAATCCTTGTTGGAAGCCACAATAGATCTGAAGATATTTAATTTATAGAAATAAAATTCTATCATTCATATTTGTCATATTTTCTTAGACCTGAAACTTAATAAAATCATACTACACATAATACATTTTTTTTGATTATGCACATTACATAAAACTTTTAGTTTACGCTTAATTTTTGTTGCAGTTGCACCTGCATGTTTTGTGTGTGTAGCAGTGACTTATCTGTAATATTGGCATTGCCGTAAGGTACAGCTAACGAAAACCGTGACTATTTCCTTCCCGTATGGCTGCTTATGTTAACCGTACAATATCGATGATGGCCGGTGATGGCCCGCACAATGTTGCAATGAACAATGGGACAATGCGTGTGAATGTGGGTAATGTGGATTCACCTCTGCAGATATTTGTGAGAGCTAAGAAGAAGATCAATGACATATTTATTGAAATTGATGATTATGTCAAAGATGCAGTCACATTTATGCATGGTAAGTAATTTCTAGACCAGTACTGTTAATATTTGACTTTTTATTGGTTCAATAATTGACCATTTCATCATGCTTATTATAATACATTATTTATTCAAAACATATAGAACTATAATGAACAGTGAGTGGAATCTCATGCAGTACAGTTAGTCAACCCTTTTTAATTAAAATTTTATATGTATCAATCAAACATGGTAATGTATAGATAGGTTGTTTATATGAAATCAAAGTATCGCAAGTATATATTATTTATTTATTTTTAATTTAGAAAAAAATTGAACAGTTAAAGAACATCAAACTGATTGTTACCATCTTTTATGTCTTATTTATATCCTCCTATTTTTAAAATGGAATAAATTGAGTGTGGCATTTCTTTCAGTGTATCCTATTTAAAATTGAGTATTACTAAAAATTTTCTGTTTACATTTCAGTTGTTTCAGGGGAGAATGGTATTGCAACACCACAGGATGTTGCAAATGTAGAGGGCTATGTTAGTAAAGTTGAAGCTATACGGGAAGTACTTAAGCGGGACCACATGAAAGTTGCATTTTTTGGAAGGTACTGTTCACATGCTTTACTCAAGACAATTATAAAATTTTGACTAGTTTTTTATTTATCTACTGTCCTATGCAGTTATTGTTGTAATAGCAGACTGTTTCATGTTTTTTATTTTTACATTTCAGAACCAGTAATGGTAAAAGCACAGTAATAAATGCCATGTTGCATGATAAAATCTTGCCAAGTGGTATAGGTCACACCACAAACTGCTTCCTACAAGTCGAGGGCTCAGACACTGATGAGGCGTTCCTCAAAACTGAAGGTTCAGAGGAAAAACTCAATGTTCAGGTACTTTTATTTTTGTTGTTTAATTTTGGATTTTTTTATGGTTTAGTGCATAACAGAGCAGATTGGTCTCCTATATTGTAAGAGAAAACCGCCGCCCATGGACAATCTCGCCACAGACCGGTCGCGTTACCGGCTTTTTGCGACGCTTAAGCGGAACTCTGCTCACTCAGCGAAACAATAAAAGTACTGATCCCGTCAAGAAGTGCGTCAGTATTTGCTTCAGCATAGCTCTCCCATGAGTGCAACAGTATTAAGTCCTTCAAGTCCTTTCAGAGAACGAATTTATAGTTTATAAATTAAATAATTATTTGTTTGGATTTGCACCTGAAACCTCTGGATACTTGGTAGACCTATAAAACCATTAACTATGAGGCTCTCAAAAAGAAAAAACTCGCTCTCTTGCTGCAAAAATAATAAAAAATACAATATAATTTTAAAATTGAATTAGATTTTTTTAAAATTTAATTTGAAATCATAATAGTAGAAATATTTCCAGTCAGTTAGTCAATTAGGCCATGCTTTATGCACAACTCGTCTTCAAGAATCCTCTTTAGTGCATATTTACTGGCCGAGGGAACTATGCGCCCTTCTCCGCGATGATGTAGTATTGGTGGATAGTCCTGGTGTTGATGTTTCCCCGAACTTAGATGAGTGGATTGACAAGTACTGTCTCGATGCAGATGTATTTGTTCTTGTCGCGAATGCAGAGTCCACACTTATGCTTACTGTAAGTTTTCTTTAATATTGGTAGCAATTTATACATTAAGAGAAAATAATAATGTTATCTCGACTATTGGAATGAAACTCGCCTTATATGTTTGAACCAAGATAAAACTAATATAAATTTACTAGTGGACACGACAGACGTTATTTTATGGGGTGCACCGTATTGTGATTTTTAAGGCATGGTGTAATGTACTCAGCTTTTTTAAATAGTATAGCGTACAATGGAGCAGGTGGGTCTCCTATATGTTAAGAGAACACTGCCGCCCATGAACAACCGCGCTAAAGTCCGCGCATTCGTTGTGTTGCCGGCGTTGTACGACGCTTAAGCGGCACTTATAAGGGCCGTCGATATCCTCACTTACTCTGCGAAACACAGTGCAAGTACCGTTTCACGCTGAGTTTTCTGTGAGCCCGTGGTATCACTTCGGACGAGGCGGCCAATTAGTGCGTCAGCATATGCATGTATGGCTCTCCCACGGGTGAAAATTTAAAATTTGCTTTCTTTATTTGGGATCCAGGATAACAAATAGATCTTATAAAATGTATTATTTTATATATACGATTAAAAGCTTATAAATTTCATCTGAGATTATTTTACAGGAAAAGAACTTCTTTCATAAAGTATCGACGAAAATATCGCAACCTAACATATTTATATTGAACAATCGATGGGATGCTTCTGCCTCTGAGCCAGATTACTTGGACCAAGTAAGTTAAAGAGTTTTATTTTTTAAATTGACAATAAATAAAAAGATAATGGTACGAGAAGTGTCAAGTTCACTTTTTTTGCAACATATTTGGATAAAAAAGTGATTTGATCATCTATAATTAGATAATTATATATCATATATTTATATATTATGAGATCATAAAGTCGCGTGTATTCAGAGCGCATTTTACATCAGATATATTTTAGGATTAATATATCTGTACACAATAGTTCTGACTTTTTATAAACTGATTTCATTAAAAGTCATTAATTAGTTTCATTTCGTGTTTTCCTATAATAGCCCTTTCAAATTTATTGTTGTAGCAAATTCTTATAGAAAAAATGCTATTTTTGTAAGACCCGAATTCATAATCTCACATTTTTAACACTGAAATTAAATGAAATAGATGTGGCGTAGAAAAAATGCAAGATGTGGATACCAAACTGTAGCCTTGATATTTAAACTTGGTAATTATCATTGACGTTCGATTAACCAGGTTCGTAGCCAACACGCAAATCGATGTGTTGACTTTCTCTCCCGTGAGTTAAGAGTTTGCTTGCCCAAGGAAGCCGAGGAGAGAATCTTTTTCGTTTCCGCCAAAGAAGCTCTTCTCACGCGCATGAAAGAGAGAGAGAAACCCGTCTCTTGTAAGTAATTTATATTGAGAAGGTAGGTGTTCTACGACCTCAAAACAGAATTTTAATCAATAACTATTTTTTTGATGAACATTGCAGCTCCGATCTTAGTGGAAGGTCATCAAGTGCGATACTTTGAGTTCGTCGACTTCGAGCGTAAGTTCGAAGAATGCATCAGTCAAAGTGCGGTTCAAACGAAATTCGCTCAACACTCTCGCCGTGGGAAAAACATCGCGGCGGATGTTATGGCGGCACTTGAACAGGTATAATTTTTTTATTATTTATAGACAGCATTGTTCCATTTTGAGAGTCTCGTACCTTAAGGGTTTTTAAAGTGAACCATGAAGTAAGAGGTTCGAAACTTGGTCTGGAAAATTATAATTTAAATAATATAAATATATAATATTATTAATATATAATTTAATTTAAATTTAATCGAAATTATTTCAGTGTTTTTTCATACTGACACTTTCACTTATGCTTGACATTTTGTTTATTTATTTATATACAGTGTAAACTCCATGTAACGTCCCTCGATTTAACGACACTCGATTAAACACCCTAAAGCGTCGAAATCAAGGCTTAAGTTGGTTTAGCTTGTCTTCCATACACTGATTTTTCTTCTCTCCATTTAACGACAACTCATTATAACGTTATAAAATGCTCAGTCCCTTCAGTTCTGTCCCACAAATGCACGGTCCCACAGTTCCTATAGAGTTTACACTGTATATATAATGCTACCAGTTATTAATTAAGATTTTATTTTATTTAAATGTTGTTATTATATTGTGTACAGATATACAATACGGCGTGCGAAATGAAAGCATCGAAAGTGGAAAAACAGAGGATATTGCAAGAGCAGCTGACTTTCATAGAAGAACAATTAACTTCGATAACACGGCAAATGAAGGACAAAATCGGGACAATGGTTGAAAGTGTCGAACACAAGGTAACAATCATTACAACTGTTGTTTTAATTCCTGCGTATTTTTTTGTCCTTAAGGTTTTCTCATACCAATCGTTTGTGCAGCTAAATAGTGCTCACACACGCATTCAATGTTGTAGTTTTTAAAAAATTTCGTTGTGTAAGGTCCGTGCTCGTCAAACTGCGGCCCATGGACATTGTTTGTGTGGACCGCGGCAATGTAAATTGCATTAATAGTCAACTATATAACACATGTCACAATTCTAAAAAAATCACCATCCTACTTTGTGTACAAATCCGACGGATAGCGACGTTTATCATGTAAATTGGTTTAGTGATTTAAGCGTAGCGAAGTAACATACATACAGACACACACTTTTGTATTTATAAGATTATTATGGACTAGTATGGTTAAATGTGCAAAGACTCTTGAAGCACCTTCACATACTCTGCGGCCCGACCTTGGTACTCATGGTACATTGTCATGGCCTTTGGCTAGAAAAGTGTGACAACCGTTATATGGAAGAGAACACCGCCGCCCATGAACAAGCGCGCTACATTCCGCGCATGATTGTGTTGCCGGCTGTTTACGCCGCTTAAGCGTCATTTTTAAGGGCCTCTGATATTCTCACTGACTCTACGAAACATAGTACAATTACCATTTCACCCTGAGTATTCTGTGAGCCCCTGGTATCACTTCGGACGAGTCGGTCTGATTGGTACGTCAGCATATGCTTCAACATGGCCCTCCCACGTGTGTTGTTTCTACACAAATTAAGAATAAACATTTCGAGTCTATGTATCTAGGTTTCACTGACACTCAGCCAAGAGATCCGTCGTTTGTCTGCTCTGGTTGACGAATACGACACACCTTTCCGCACGGAACGAGCTTCGTTGGAACAGTACAAGAGAGCTTTGCATAAGCACGTCGAGGCCGGGTTAGGCTCACGCCTCAAGAAGAGACTCTCGTCTGACATTGGCCACGAAATGGATGAAGCGCAAAAGGAGATGGCTGGTGAGTTTAATATAACCTATTACCTGCCTTCAATGCATTATCAGGTTGATATTAAAATCATTTAAATGCATTATATATTTATTGTAACTTATTTTAGACTCTTAAAGACTATAAATGTTTAGCTGGAGT
>DWCF01005343.1:0-14431 GCA_018230265.1 Delias oraia
AAATTAAATCATTCTATATAACATATCTAAAGCTTTAGGTGAGTTTTTTTGAGTTTGAGATAAAATGTTTTTCCTATTAATATAAAAAATCTTGTTTACCTTCAATTATTTTAACATAAAAAACTTGTAATTACACTGTTAAGAAAATATTTATTTATTTTTAACATTTCTCATCTGGTTTGCACATAAAAATTAAAACAAACCTGCAAACAGAGAAACGACTTATATTAAATAAATATTACTATTAACCTAAGTTTATTTTTTTCGCTATAACTAAATCAAAATGTTATGACATTTTGTCGGACAAGCTGGCAAAACTTGTGAATCCACATATGCTTCAGCATGGCTCTCCCACGGGTCTTTCCTATACAAATTATAATATATTTTGAAAACTGGTATTGAAGATAGTAAATGTTATAATGAAAGACGAGTTAACGAAAGGCTCGAGAGTTACTTCGGACTCACACAATCGACAAAAACATATTCACAGCAGCCTATATATAATTCTTAACATACCTACATCTCATAAATAATAATTATACTGTTATCTAGACTTATTTGATGTATTATTTTTTTATAACTTCCCATGTTAGCCCTTATATAAGGGCGGGTGGGTGTTTCGCTTTAAAGGGAATAAAATTTCCCTGGAGACATTAACCCCCACCAAAGTTATTCGCGTGTTAACGTACTATATTCTAATACTCTATATTTATTTCACATTCGTGGGTGTTTAATGAGTTAGATGGAATGTTAAAAGAATTCTTTAAACGTTCGGCAGATTTCAACAAAACGGTAACTAAAACAAAATTAACAATTAGAGATAATAAAATCGCGGTAATTCGCCTTAACCATAACCACATTTTGATGGTGATACTCTGTAATTAATTTGCCATAAAAAACTGTATCTTGTTTTGTAATAAGTATTCAAAACATACAACATACACAAATCACATGAAAAAGTCATGAAACATATGCTGACGCATTGACTAACCCACTTACACTGGATTGATACCACGGGCTCATAGAATACTCAGCGTAAAAAGGTACTTGTAATGAAGTCCGCGAGAAGCTGTGAAGACCTTATTCAAAAAAAAGTGCTTGTACTGTGCTTCGCTGAACGAGTGAGGATATCAGAAGCCCTTGAAATTATACAGGTTCAGCGGCGTAAAAAGCCGGCAATACAACCAACGCTTGGCCTGTGGTGCGGTTGGTGATGATCGGCGGTGTATTCTTACTATATTCTCCAATGTCCACTATACCATAAAAAAATCTTGATAATACCATTAAGATATAGCGAAAAAGTCAGAATATAAATTCGGATTCTACGTTACATACAAGCAGAAATTATTCTCAATTCCACTTAAATCAAAAACTGTTAGCATAACAATAGGATAAGAATAACTCAAAATAACCAGGCATACACAAACATTGGACTAACAAAATCCTTTGTTCTTTCGTGGCAGGCAATTTTGTAACGAGCTGAAAGAGTTTTTAACTAATACAATCATTATTACTAAAGCTTCGTACAAACAGATTAAAAGAACGGTATTTTAGGATGCCCTAGCTTAGAAATCTTGAGAGGTATCGTGATTTCATAGGTTCAGTTCCGGATTTGAATAAAATTTATAAATTGTATTTTGTCTTTGTAATGTCCGGGCGAACAATGACCGGGCGCGTATCTTAATACTGGTTACCCCATGGGAAAGCCACGCTGAAGCTTTTGCTCACTTGTGGTGACTACGGGCTTACAGAATACCAGTCTGAAAGAGATATTGTACTATATTTCACTAAATTTGTTTGAGAATTGGATACCAGAGATCTAATTTAAAATTATATTATATTAATTTAAATTTACTAATTTTAAATTGCCACTTAAATGTCGTAAAATGTCGGCATCAGTTTAATTAACAATTTTTTAATTACCACCTTAAATAATTGGAAAAGTTGTTCCAATTCTGTAAAAACACACCAAAATTACAATTTAGTCCCTTTTTTAAACATTAAGTACCAAATACTAGATGATCATTGCAAACGTTATTTTACAGAAATTTTACAGAAGTGGCGTTCTATTTTTTTATGATATAGAGGACAACGGAGCTGGTGGGTCTCCTATATGGTAAGAGAACACCGCCGCCTAAACCCAACCACTCCACAGTTCGCACATTGATTGTGTTGTCGGCTTTTTGACGCCACTTACGCAGCATTATTAAGGCCTCCGATATCCTCACTCACTCAGTGAAACACAGTTATAGCACCGTTTTTAAGTACAGCTACCATTTCACGCTGAGTATTCTGTGAGCCCGTGGTATTACTTCTGACGAGCCGGCCCAATCAGTGCGTCAGCGTATGCTTCAGCCTGGCTCTCACACTTGTGACAGCTATAATAGTTAAATATGTTAGTCCAACGTTTTTAGCGGATATGTTCTGCAAAGTCGTACTAAATTATTTGATTCTAAAATCAATAACGTTCGATGTGCACGCGATGTAAGTTACTTTAAGGATATTACATTTTAGGGTTTTTTTATGGAAACTTTGACAAACCAGCAGGTGGCCCTAACATTTCCGGCTTTTTAATTACATTTTTGGTGTTTTGATAAAGATCCCTACCTTTATAAAAAATATTGTGTAGCCTTAAATCGACGGAGGTAGTATACTACCTGCAGTCATTTAAGGTGCTACTTCCGGTGCTTTCCGGTGGTGTAAGAATTTTCTATACCTGTCGAGCAGTTTCGGAGCCTATTCTACTAAAATAAACAAAAATTTATGGAAATACGATCTCATGAAGATCGCGGGCGACCGCTGGATCCAGATCGCTCAAGATCGCAATAGGTGGACGTCTTTGGGGGAGGCCTATGTCCAGCAATGGACTTAATAGGCTTCTTATTATTACGATGAAACCAATAATATTTTCTCTGTAAAATAATTTGCATATTTAGGCAGACTGCACCGTAAAGTTGTGTATCAAAACAGAAAATAAAAGACATAGCGAAATGCAGACTCTATTTATAGCTTCGTTATTTGAGGTATTTGTGCAGGGTCGAAAGTTTTAGTTCAGTCACTTGTGTCGGGAAATTCTGGCTACGCCCACACTTATTACGTAACTTTCACGCCGCCGAAAGCTTAGCGATGCTAGAGAAGAATCGCTTAGGATTTTTATTTCAATTAAAATATTGACATTTAAACACAGTTTTTTTTTAATATATGGCTGAAAACAGAGCAGGTACCTCGTTGGTTAGATAAATCAAAATATACCACCACGAAGCTTTACATTGGCTGTGTTGCCGGCTTTTACGCCGATTATGCGGTTAGTAAACATATAAATCGATGTGCTCACTAAATCAGCGAGTCAATAATATTGAACAAATATATTATATTAAAAATATATATACGCTGGTATTTTGTGTGTTCATGGTATTATTCCGGAGAAGTTGAATAACAAAGAACCCTTTTTTTTATTCTATATCGGACAACGGGGCAGGTGGGTCTCCTATATAGTAAGAGAACATCGTCGGTCATGGAAAACCACGCCACGGTCCGCGCCTTGGTTGATCTACCTGTACCGTTGATATACCTTAAAAAATAACAGAGAACAAATATAAAGATAGTATATTTGTGATTGTCATTATATAAACATTTAATTTATATTTAATTCGACTCATATAACTTATAGTTATAAAACCAATATATTATTTTTACTTATTATAATAATTTTGAAAAGTTAAAAATAATAATTAAATTAAAAATAATAATAAATTATTAATTAAATTAATAATAGTTAATTTAAATTAATTTTTTGAGTAAAAGTCGAAAATTTGGTAAATTGTTACCGAAACAGTTGGCGTATCAAGTAATTTTAATTCCATAAGAGGTCGTCCTTTCAAGGTCACCTGTAGTCCTGTCCGTAGCTCACGTACCACTTACTTAAATTGAAAATACCTAATGTTACCCAACATGATTGTATGTACATTTTTTGTAACGGCACATTCTTTTTACAGACGGCAACAAATTACTTGAGGAATATTATTAGTTGCTATGGATACAGACGAAGCTAGGATGACTTGACACACATTTACTTAAGTCTTAAGAGGTTTTTAATAGTATGAAAACAAGGTAACAAATTTTGTTTATTTTATTACTATATATTACAGTTTTCTATGGTATAGTGGACAACGGAGCAGGTGAGTCACCTATATGGTAAGGTAACACTGTCGCCCATGGACAACCGCGCCGTAGTTCTACTTTGGGTGTATGCATTGCCGGTTTTTACGCCGTTTAATTAATTTAATTTCAAGAGACTCCGATGTCCTTACTGACGCAACGAAACACAGTACAAGTACTGGTTCACGCTTAGCATTTTATTAGCCCATGACTTCCGTGTTTTATATAAAAAATATTGTTCTTATTTATTAATAAAATTTAACTTCATAATAATGAGCAACGCAATCATTTGATTAGCAAACAAAGCGTAAATCATCAAGAACACGATTTTTATTAAATACTCGAGAAAAAAAACTGAAGTGGCTGTTCAATTGTGAAAATAATCACTTCGCAATGGAAAATATTTTAAAGAAAATGTTTTATCTTGAGTGATTTAATTTCTTTCTTTTAATAGGAGTTTCAAATTTATTGTCACTTATTTTCTAGACAAAGGTAAATAAGGTACAATTAACGCGTAATTAAATGCTACTTTAGTACTACAGTAATTAATTTGGGCGTTAAAGCACTTTTGATCCTATTTCAAAAAGGTACTGTTTTTTGTAGAGAGAATGAGGTTACTGGATGCCCACTAATATATTACTCAGGCGGTGTAAAAACACAGCAACAGAAGAGCCTGGTTTGTAGCATGGTTATCCATTGTCGCCCGTGATCTCTTACCAACAAAGTACCTGTTGTCCGCTATAGAATAATAAACTATTTCACATATATGCATTTCACGAGTGAGTACAGCTATCGAAGACCCTTAAAAATACTGCTCAAGCGGCGTAAAACCCGACAACACAACCATACGCAGACTGTTGCGCAGTTGTCCATGAGCGCCGGTTTTCTCTTACCATATAAAAGATCCACCTGCTCCGTTGTCCGCTATAGAATAAAAAATATGATAATAAAAACATTTCTCACGGAAGATGTAAGGAGTTTTTAGGATTATTGCCTGAAGCTGCATTTCTTGTATCACCTCGATGTTTGTCATTCCACAACTAAGCTATTTAAGGTTTATTGTGTCGCACACCAGCCTCCTGCAGAATTACTTCCAAAAGAAAACGATTTGGGGACATTTAAAAAAAGAGCACATTTATGTCTTAAAAGGCGTGATCACACCCGCACTTCAAAGGTGTCCATGGGAGGATTGGTTATCCGAGGCAAGACTTCTGCTCGATTGCCTTCCGATTTTCACTAAAAAAAACATCAACGAACGACTCAAAAATACGTAAAAAATTACGTATCTCCATGTATTGCAAAACCCTAATCATTTATTAAACAGCATTTCATTGGGGGATGGTAAGACACAAATATAGTATGGAATTATTCAATGATTTACACATTTATTTTTAATCTCCCTACATAAAATTTACGCATACACAGAATTCATATGCAACAGACACACACACAGACATAAACATACGTTTTTACGTATCTTATGTTATCTATCTTTTTAGATATACACCCGCATACGCATAGAAATAATGCTAATAATAGCATAGCACTAATTTGGTTTAATTTTGAATCATTTTTGTACAATATATTTTTTGTTAACCCTGATCCACGTTAGGGTAGAGAGAAATTGGAGATTTTGTATTAGTTTCCGAACCTAGTGCTAACAAGGTGTTCATTGAGAAATTTGTTTCTTTTAATTGAAGTATGTATTGTACCTTTGTGAGAGAAAATTAAAGATTTTATTATTTATTTTATTGAAATACACATATCCTAAATCTAGATAACAAATGTTGAGTGCCTGGTAGCTTAGTGGTTTTATCAGTCTACCATGAAGTGAGAAGTATTGGGTTCGAAACCTGTCCAGACAATTATAAATTTATTTATAATTTATTCGGTGTCGGTAAAGGCTTGACCGTAGCCGAGCGAGTTTGTTAATAATGTCGCGCCTGTGTGAGAATCATGTTAAATATACTGAGGCACTAATTTGGCTGGCTCGTCCGAAGTGATACCACGGGCTCATAGAATACTCAGTGTGAATCGGTACTTGTACTGTTTCGCTGAGTGTATGAGGCAATCAAAGGCTCTTAAAAATGCCGCTCAAGCTGCGAAAAATACGGCAACAAAACCAATGCGCGGAATGTGGCACGGCTCTCCATGGGCGACGGTGTTCTCATACCATCATCATCATCATCATTTCAGCCGTAAGTGATCTACTGCTGGACATAGGCCTCCCCCTTGGACTTCCATGAATACCTACGGTGGCGACCTGCATCCAGCGTCTTCCGGATAATATTAATTAATTATTCTCTTAACATAATACAGGAGATCCACCTTATACATTGTCAACTATACTAAAAAAAACAAATACGTCAAAAGATTTAAGAAAACGCTACCAGTTTCTGGGTGCTTTATAAGTATCTATACGTCGTTTACAAATCCTAGATTTGACCTTGATTCTTGGGATGACGTCATCCGCGTAATGAAATGCACGCATGCGCCGACAGTGATAGGGGACGGATTAGTTTCATTTAACTTGTTAAACTCCCATTCAAATATTTGAAATTTTCTAGTGATCTTTTTGTGAATGCGAGCAAAAATAATCATAACTGTATGTGAATTTTTCAGTCAAATGAAAATATTAATAAAAAACATTTAATAATTAAAATCTGGATCCAGATCGCTCAAGATCGTAATAGGTGGGCGTCTTTGGGTGAAGCCTATGTACAGCAGTGGACTTGATGGGCTGATGATGAATAATTAAAATTTGCCCGCTGAAAATTGGCCCTCAACTACTTGTAGTGGGGCATACCAGCCTCTTTTTACATTTCGTAATCCTTTCGTATCCTAATTTCTTATGTGGGAGAGCCATGCTGACGCACTAACTGAGCCGGCTCGTCCAGAGTGATACCACGGACTCACAGAATACTTAGCTTGAAACAAATGCCGCTTAAGTTTCGCAAAAAGCCGGTAACAAAATCAATGCGCGGACTGTGGCGCGGTTGATGATGGGCGGAGGTGTTCTCTTACCATATGTGAGGCCCACCTGCTCCATTTTCCACCATAGCATAAAAAATATTATGTTTTCTTTCCTGGTAGTTTTTAATAAAGAATGTATTACAATTTTTTAAATTTAGTGTCACAATCTAGACAAATCATTGAAGGAAGGATATATATTTGAATAACAGTAATGAATAAATGACTGTATTTGATTACTTAGCACAAACAGTCTTTAGCTGTTTATTGTTTATCCCCATGGGCACATACGTATTGCGTACCTTCTTGATTTAGGGAAATACGTATTTTATATAGGAAAAATAATAATTTTGAATTTTTGCGGACCGAATAATAATAATACCAAACTGCTATTAATCCTAAGTAAGTTCGTCATAATTTTATGGGTATTATTTCAAAAAAAATTATATTAAGGAATAATAAAGTAATTAATAAAGGAAACCGTTCAATAAACCTAAGTGTAATAAATTAAGCTCAAAATTAAAAAAAAATTATTAATATTTTTATATTTTATTATTATAAGTATCTGATTTCATATAGATGACGATAAAACTAATCTTGGTTTCACAATAGTCATGCTATTTAGGAAAATAAGGCGTAGTAGGAAAACAGGAAAGCTTTGGATCTTTGTGTTTTGCGAGTGCCATTAACTTCCCATTTATATAATCGTATCCCATAATTAAGCGAGTTTCCTCTATTTATAACTCACAGATATCTCTGAAATCTCGCTGAACAAACATTCTTTTAACATGTAATTTTGTACTTCATTAATCTATATACCTAGTTTTCTGAATATGTTATGTTTGAAAACATCTTAGTTTACAGATAAGATAATAAACGATCAAAATAAAAGATTAGCACCATAAGTATTTTATTTTATTATTTTAGAATTGGATTCATTTGAATCGCTTTTAAATATTATTTTGTTTGTATAACAATTACTATGTAATACTATACAAAATATTATAAAGTTTTAAGGACGTACCCCGCCTTCAAAACCCGATGCTCAATGGAGCTATGGGTGTTTACGAATAGACCACATACCAGATGAGGCTTCAACCCGTTTGCCTCGGATCAGTTCGTCGAAAGACACAATACCAGGGTCAAAAACTTGCACTTTTCGCTAAGTGAACGAGGATATCGAAGGCCCTTGAAATTATACAGTTAACGCGACGTGAAAATCCTGCAACACAAGCAAAACGCGAATTGTGACGTGGTTGTCCAAGTGCGGCGATGATCTCTTACCGTAGAGGATACCTCCTTGTTCTATTGCCCGCTATATCGAAAAAATACATTTTTTTTGTTACCGTTAATTTCTGCATGTCTTTCACCATCAGCCTCATCTCAAAGCTCAAGGTCGCTCTGCGAGGTATGGAGAGGACTAAACTCGTAGTGTCTCTACGTGATCGTAACAGAAATGAGGAGATCCGTAGACGAACTAAAGTCTTCGATATAGCCCGCAGAATTAGCAAGCTAAAGTGGCAATGGACAGGCAACATTGCACGCAGAGCAGATAGCCGATAGAGCCAAAAAGTTTTAGAATGGAGACCACGGACTAGCAGGTACAGCGTAGGTCCACTCACAAGATGGACAGACGACCTTACAAAGATTGCCGGAAGACACAGGTCGCTTTCAATTGGTATACATGGAGGTCCATATGAGAGTCCTATGTTTTTGTAAAATATAAATCAAACTCTATAAAGAACACAATAAATGTATAATAATATATGCGTTCTGTGAAGGGAAGTAATAGAACTAACATGAGTTAATTTCGGGCAATACCACGCGAACTCTCATTTGCATATTGTATTTAGGAAACGAAATTTTGATTTACGACTGAAATTAACACTGAGGATTATTACATCCTGCTAACTGGTGACTAACTTTATAAACAATAAAATAATTTGTAAAAAAATATATAGGGAGAGACATGTTATGGGTGGGAAACATGCTAAAGCCTATTTTTATTAAGTCTTTTACTATATTATATATTACTATAATTTTTTAAGTGGTTTTATAAGTCTACCACGAAGCATGGTCCGAACGTTTATGAATTAGTCAGTCTTTGGAAAGACTTGTCAGAGGCCATTGAGTGTCAACCATTGTCGCACCCGTGGTAGAGCCATGCTGAAGCATATGCTGATCTCTAATTGGGTCGGTTGGTCTGAAATGATACCACGGACTAACAGAATATTAAGCGACTTGGAAAGTGATATATGAATTATCAATTTAATTCAGACTAACGATCGAACCCAGACATCACGTTACAAGACTGCTCAGCCACAAGTTTTGTTTTTAGCCTCCTTACCATATAGAAACAATAATGGCGATCGATACCAAGGCCATTCTCATGAAACGATGAATAATAAATATTTTATTTCATTCGATTTGGATTCCATCATCGTGCGTCTTTTGAACATTTTCATAGACATATGAAAAACTTCAATAGAGACACGTGAAAGACTACAAACATACAACCATTCAAACAAGTATCGCTTACATTATGTTTAATTTTTTACATGCAATTTTATTATTTCCTTGTTTTTATATCTTTTCCACTTTTAAATTTAATAAGTTTGAAATTTATATGTTTAAAAACACATCGAAATGATGGCTCTTTTCGTTTTAAAAATCGGTGAAACCTGTTTTTCTTGTCTTAAGTACCAATTATCTTTTGATAACTGCTTAAACTTTTCGTATATTCATCATTATCATTTCAGCCGTAAGACATCCACTGCTGAACATAGGCCTCCCTCTTGGATATCCATGCATGTCTGTCGGAAGCGACTTGCATCAAGCGTCTTCCGGAAATCTTATATTATCTTTCTATATTCTCCTTATATATATCCTCGTATATATTATTTCTTAAGAATATAGACATTTGGGTGCATATTAAATATCAACTGACGTCAATGTAAATTTAAAACATCCAATTCGTAGCCTTCCAAACCTTGTGAAAACCACATTCAAGCTCGTCATCAACTTGAATTATTTAAGTTAACATCCCAGATGGTTAAATTAAACCTTATATAGTATCAGATAGAGTTAATTTTAAAATGGCAAATAATTGTAGAAGCATAGAGTGCTTTCAACTAACTAAATGCACGAATTGGAACTAATGGAAGTCTTGATGTTCGTAAAATGCAGTCTGATGAACGAGTGACTCAGGTTTCACAACCCGGAGAAATAAAAAAATATTCTATAACAATTAACACAGAAAGTATTAACACACACAAAAATATTAAAACATAATAAATTAAATGATTTGAGAAAAATAACAAATTACAAATCCTCAATCGATTTGTATCTGTTTACTATCTCCTAATAAATTTATATATTATATTTATTACATAAAATTTAGGTCTTATATAACCTAAAAGCGCTCTTAGGCAAATGTAATAATACAGTGTAAACTCCATGCAACGTCCCTCGATTTAACGACAAACTCCCTAAAAGCGTCGAAATCAATTGGCTTTAGTTGGTTTAGCTTGTCTTCCATCTACCTTTTCTTCTCTACATTTAACGACAACTCTTTATAATGCTATAAAATGCACAGTCCCTTCAGTGTCGTTATATAGAGTTTACACTGTATATTGAAATTGTGTTGATAATAAATAAAAAATATTTTATAGTTACCTACAATATTTAAAAAATATTTTTCATTTTGAATCAAGATATAGGCGGCCCGTGAAATTAAACCGCTTAAAAAGCAACAAAGCCAAAGCGTGGATTGTGGCGCGATTGACCATGGGAGGCGGTGATCTTTAACCATAAGACCCACCTACTCCATTGCCTGCTCTAAAAATAAAAACAATATTTGATAAAAATAACATTTTGAAATACGTAGTTTGTATGTCTATGACAAAAGATCTTACAAGGTTAGCTTCAATGTCACTTCCATACAAAAATAACATCACTTGCTGTGAATTCTTCACTAAAATCAATGAACTACATTATATCTTATAATATATGTTGTTTAGAAGCAACTCCCACAAGGAAACTAGTTACTGTGTACTTACGAATCTTAAAAATCACCAACAATTGTTTTTATACAAAAAGGAAGCAATGATTAGTGGTTATTTAACTATCCATGTACAACCTTAATACGCCTTAAAGGAATAGGTACAAATTTTAGAGTTGTAATAGTTTGGAAATACCTGGATGCAGCTAGCATTCACAGAATGCCCAAAAAACATTTGGTAGCGGGACTACAAATTTTGAGATGATTACGATGAAATTCAGCTGTAAGTAATTCAAACAACATCTCAGAACATTACAATTGATAGATGCAATATAAGATACATAGGGAAACAACATTAAATTAAAAAATTCGATAGCACTTTCTTTCACGAAGGTATTGTTAAGGCTTTCTCTAAAAGGAAGATATCCGATATGTTACCCTATCAATATTCGATTTGAATCATTATTGTATTCCGCTCATCAAAAGTATCATAATTTTTACACGACTTTAAACCTTGCTCCATTTTAGTAAAGTCCAACATACAATGTAACAGAAATGGTTTAGGACGTAGAGAGAATATTGTCCCTTAGCTATGGAGTTATGGATCGTTCTATTTATTGTTTCCAAATCGCTTTTATCAAAAGACTGACCTTTGACAATTTAAATCTATGAATAACTTCAGTGTTTGTCGGTCTTGGATCTAAATATTTTGAAGTATGACCTAATTTCCCAGTTTTATCTCAATTTTTTAAGAAAAGGGAGGCAAACGAGCATGAGGTTCACCTAGGATAAGCGGTCGTCCGCCCATGGGCACCCATAGATCTTGCCGTCCAGCAGGTGCATTGTTATCTTTTTACGCCATCCGTCAAAATCTAACTATACTCTTTTTTTAATTTCCCCACGTCGTATTGATTTGTAACTCTGTAGACAGCTGGTTAGGTACTCATAGGGGTAGTGCGAAGTATTAATGTCTTAAAAACGCTCAGTTTTCAAATTACAAACCCCGACGTAATACGGATAAATATTTTACTGTCTCGCTGTTCAAATATGAAATTCAGTTAAATCCATGAACAATTCTCAATACATTGTAAAAGTCACAGTAAATCAATTTAAAGTGGGTTCAACAAGTAACGATGCCTCTTTAATTAAATTAATTTTTGATAGAGCAATATGCGCTGACTATGTTACAAGACACTTTATGTAATACATTTAGTTTGTCAATTAAGATTTTGAGACCTGCGTATAGCTGCCGCTTGGGGCGTATAAAGTTGGCCTCCATTCCATCCTAGATCCAAGCTGCCATTTGTATTAATAAAAACGCTTTTATTTTTTTAATGGAAATAGTGAGGCTCGCCTAGGATAAGCAGTCCTCTGCCCATGGATATTTTTTTAGGATAGGTATGCTGCGTTTACTTGAAATTTGTTAATCTACGCGGCAATTAAGTAATCTGATGGTCACCGCTGTCGTTGGACAAATACACCGAAATCCGCGTATTAGTTGTGTTGCCACCTTTTTTCTGGCGCATAAGCGATATATGTAACTAGATGTGCCTCTTTTGTTTCATGCAGGTATTATGTGTAGCCGTGGTATAATTCTGAATATCAGTGTAAAGTTGAACTTATACTACGTTTCGGTGAGTGAGTGATTATATCGAAGTACCTTGAAATCCACTCAAGCAGCATAAAAGCCGGCCACACAATCTAAGCGCAAATTGTTGCTGTGAGTAAATGAGACCGCTTTCTTCATTACTCGCAATGCAATAAACATTATTAATACTGATTTTTAACTCCTAAAAGCATTTTGTATCTAAGTGATAAATAGAGATTAAAGAAGAGAGATGGGGAAGATCCCCGATAACCGATGGGGAAGAAAGGTTCTCGAGTGGCGACCGCGTACCGGAAAACGCAAAGCGGGACGTTCCGCCACACGATGGAAAGACGATCTCACGAAGGTCGTGGGCAACCGCTGGATCCAGATCGCTCAAGATCGCAGCGGGATGGCGTCTTTGGGGGAGGCCTATGTCCAGCAGTGGACGTCTTACGGCTGAAATGATGAAAGAAAAGAGAAAGAGTTAATTTGCCTAAACTATTGTTATTGCGCAATGTAAAGTCTAACAGAGTAAATTTACAATTCTTGTTATATATCTTAATTTAGAATCACAAATTAAAATGCAATTAACAAAATATGTCAGACCGTGACCACGCGAAATATTTTAACGAGTTATGTCACATTATGTGATTGTAGAACAACAGCTCTACGAGAACGGAATTTATGGTATTTTCATTAAAGTGAATTACTTTTGCAGCTTATGGCATTGGCACTGTGTTACTACGTCCGTAGACAAGATATTAATGGTTAATTGCAGTTTGAAAGGGCTTCTCACTGTCGAAACCTTTACTCCTAGGTTCTGGCGGGAGATTCGGCGAGAATTAATTTTGCCGCGACTAGCACAAGGGCATCTACAAGACTCCAACCTCGCTCTGGACTACGGTCTAAAATATCACGGCCCAAATTGGATTTTTCTACAATGAACCTATGGGTTTATTTTTTTGGGTTTATATAAAATAAATGTATAAATATATAGTCATAGATGGACATTAAATTTTTAGCAGTTTGTGCGTACCTAACTTCTAGCTGAAGTCCTAGTTACGTGATACGCATGCGAACCGGATTACATCTGAGTTTGATTTATTCCGTATTTCTGGGTAAGTTCACCATTTATTATATTTTTTATTGTATAGCTAAGAACAGAACAGGTGAGTCTCCTTGATGGTAAGAGTTTACCAGCGCCCATGGACGGGTTGGTTATTTTGCCAGCTGTTTACACCGATAAGAGATTACTTTAGTGGCCTCTGGTATTCATCATTCACACACTTATGTTATTTTCTTGAAGCCCGGGGTGGACAAGCTGGACCAATTAGTGCGTCAGCATATGCTTCAGCATGGCACTCTAATGTCTAAAACTGTTACCATTGATATTTGTCACGAAATTATTACAAATGTTATGTGGAGACTAGTTATGTTTTTAGACCTTAAGTTATGTTTTGATTATATTTATGTGAATTACTTACCACATATCAGCAAGCCGTCATTTGATATAAAGCTTTATTTGACGTAAATAATGCATCAATGTGTCAATGTCATCTGATTCATCATCATCATCATTTAAGCCGTAAAACGCCCACTGCTAGACTTAGGCCTTCCCCTTGGACCTCCATGAATAGTATCCTGAAAAAAAAAAATAACTATAGCTTCTGCCCACTTTTTAATATCTGGGCAACTTCTGAATATCTAAAATTTTC
>DWCF01005344.1:0-14431 GCA_018230265.1 Delias oraia
ACATTTATTAATCTTTTCCGGTATTCGAACCTAATACGCCCGGACACGTACTATGTAAACCTTACCATTATAATCATGTCTATTAAAAAGTTGCGGGTTTAGGTAAATGTAGTTTTCTATGTACGACTTAAGTTTCCTGCAATATATACCGATTGATGTTGTTAAATATTTCCTTAACCCGTAAACTAAAGGACTACTACACCTTTAGTGTTTTGGGAGCAATGTGTCCCAAATTCTTGTGTGTTTTTATAGAAACAGTGGCAAACGAGCAGGAGGCTCAGCCAGGGTACGCTGTCCTCAGCCCATGGACACCCCCAGCCCTTGCAGAGCCGCGGGTGCGTTGTCCCCAAGTCTTATTGGTTTGGATATACCCCCGCTGGCAATATTATTATTATTACGGGATCCTTGAATTTTGTTTTCATTTCAAACGTTTAATGGACTGAAAATAGTTAAAAACTGTTAAAAAGTATTAAAACGATTCAAGATCCGTACAAAACTATGCAACGTTGTCACTGCACGCATTACGTGTAAGATAGTGTAGTATTGTGGAGCGCAACAGGCATTTAGCGACGATTTAAATAGAAATATTTGACGGGAATTAGGACAATATGCGTACGCCCACGTAACTCTTAACTTACTTTATCTACGGTTATGGGTGCGCTTATAGTGCACAATTGATTTGTGTGAATATGTATTTAATTTTTAAACTATTGCATAGATTTTATCGCAGGCTTTGAGTGCGGTGACCGAATCAAGAAATACCGTTACAAAAATAAAATCTATTACCCTCACCCCGTCACATGGCTCGGCTGAGCAATCACTTAATGAATATGGTACGACTGTACGAACCTCGCACGGATTGAGTCATGTACTGTAAGATAATAAAACTATATTAACTTCTTATTTATTTCATCATCATCATCATCATCATTTCAGCCGTAAAACGTTCACTGCAGGACATAGGCCTCCCTCTTGGACTTCCATGAATAATCATTTGGTAGGTGTTTGACATAATCGCCACGCTTGGCACGTGTGTTGGCAATCGCAGTTCAGTAATATAGTCCGCAGAGGACTCTGCTGCCCGCCCGCCAGTCTGTCCCTTAGTCGCCTCTTATCACCCACGGGATGATTTGGGGAAGCGCAATTCTAAGCCGGAGCTTCTAGCTTCGCTTATTTATTTAATAAAAGAAAAAAATGTTTTATTATCAGTCACCGCGTTCAAAAAGTGTAACTTGAATTAATATCAAAGTTAAGACTGAATTGTTTTTAAAGAAAAAAGTGCATAAATAAAAAATATTTTATAATTGCATAAATTGGTAAATAATTTAGCTTTACCGCAGCAGTCCCGAGTGTTTTATTTAATAATTTATGAAATAAATATGTTTTAAGCTATATATTACGATAATAATGTTACTTATAGGTGTGTAAAATAAGCAATAATACGAGTTGAAATTACAGTACTTGAATTGTATTTCGCTGAATAAGTGACAGACTAAATTGAAGACCCATCAAGATATATCAATGAAGCGGTTTAAAACCGGCAACACAACCACAGCACGGATTGCAGCTGGTTATACACGGATACCACAAGTAGACCTGTCTGAATATCTGTAAAAATAAAAAATATTTTTAGCATATAAGTAATAATTTTTTTTGCCTTCAAAAATAATAAGCCATTTTTTTGTAATGATCACTGCAGCAGCATTTCTTTGGTTTTACCTCAATCCTCAAACCTCAAAGGAGTAAAAATAAAAGGCCTGCAACCCACCCACGGCCCTAAAATACTAGGGGTGTCCTAGGTGAGCCACCATTTCCATAAAAAATAAGGACAAAACTTTTATGTTTCTTTAAGGTTGATTTTTTTTATTTTATAGCAGACAACGGAGCAGATGGGTGTTCATGTGGTAAGAGAACAACGCTGCTCATGAACTATCGCGCCTCAGTCCGCTCATTGGTTGTATTGCCGGCTTTTTACGCCACTTTAGTGGCATTTTAAAAGGCATCCGTTATCCTCACTCACTCTGGGAAACACAGTAAAAGTACGTTTCACGCTGAGAATTATTTGAGCCCGTGGTATGCACTTCGTAGAAGCCGGCCCAATTGAGCGTCAGCATATGCTTCAGCATGGCTCTCCCACGGGTGAAGATTAAATAGCGAATAGTTTGGTTAAATCTACACCAACATTAGCCTCTAAATAATGTATTGAACAAATAAGAGCATTTGTATTAATTATCGTAGTCAAAGAATCGATTGCAAATTAGCGAGCAATCACATATCACATTCGATCGTGAGCCTCTGCTAATTGCCGAGGCCCGCCGCTCACGAACTCCACATACATTTATCATAGGATAGACATTCTAGTCTCAGAGCCGAAGCGAATTTATCATATAAGATGTGGAAATTCTACTTCAGGGATAGGGGTGTCTATGGGCAACGGACCGCTTGCCCTAGATGACCCTGCTTGTTTGTTCCGATTATATAAAATAAAGTATAAAAAATGTGTTGCCTTGTAAACAAATGTTTATTTATATTATATTTTTTTGCAACCAGTAAACATAGAAACGTTTTAACGCGTGGGAGAGCCAGGCTGAAGCATATGCTGACGCACAATTGGGCCAGCCCGTCCGAAATGATACCACGGGCTTACAGAATACTCAGCGTAAAAAGGTACTTGTACTGTGTTTCACAGAGTGAGTGAGGATATCGGAGGGTCTTAAAAATGCCGCTTAAATGGCGTAAAAAGTCGCCAATCCAACCAATGCGTGGACTGTGGCGCGATTGTCCATGGGCGGCGGTTTCTCTTACCATATAGGAAACCAACCTGCTCCGTTGTCTATATTGGTGTTTTATTATTTCAATTGTACGAGGGATTTTTTCACGTAGCAAGAATCTCCCTATCTTTTTTCTATTTTCACGGACCAATGTAGAACGTTTATAGACATTTCGACAGTCTTGGTTTCATTGATCATTAAGGATTATCAAATTTGGAACAACGTAACCAATGATCCATAGACAAGTACTTTTAGTAACACTCTTTCGTACTGCGGGTAAAAAAGCTCAAGCTTCTAGTCTATATTAATAAACAATTGCTCTACCTTAAATGAGGGGTCATTGATGCCTTCCTAGGACCATCATCCTACTTAAACCAAAGAAAATAAAGCCTTAATACATTTTAATAATAATACTTTTGCCTTGAACTCTGTTCGCATGTGATGGTAGGTGATGATTTTTCTCTAAAAAATTAATGGAAATTCGTTCTTATTTTTATGACGCAAGGTTCTAAGTGAATATAATTTTATTAAATTGTATGGAGGCTTTGTCGGTGCGCGACAAAGCCTTCCTACTACGGTACGTGGGAAAACGTGCATGCTTTGAAAATCGATATGTTACATTGTGTCTTAAATATAAATTTAAATGTTATTTTGATATATGTATTACAGTATATGGTACATATGATATGAACTACGAATCGAAAACTGTACGTGTGAATGTAAAATTTGAAAAATAAAAATATTTTTCGTTCTACAACTAATCGTTTTTATGGCATTTAGTGATATTAGATTTGTTTTAACTGTAGCGGGCAATGAAGCGAGTCCCTATGTTAAGAGATCACTGCCCTTCCCCTGTGGACAACCGCGTCACACGGCTTTGGTTGTGCTGCCGGCTTTTTACGTCACTTGAATGGTACCATTTCATGTACCTTCCGTGACCCTCACTCAATAGCCTAGCTTTGCCAATTAGTGCGTCAGCATATGGTTCATTACAACATTCATTCTTTCTCGGCGGGCCCATGGGCTCGCCCCACGCCCGCGTGAAGCTGAAAAGGCCACTCTGGCCGTCAGCGAGAATCCATACCAAAAGACCATTCATTCAACGTAGTAAGAAGGACCACACATGTATTAAAATATTGCATGTCATGCTCAAATTGATTCTATTAACGATATCAAATCACAATTTAATGATTAAAGAGAGAACCGATTGTTACAGTAATCTATACTAATATAAAATTAGAGTGTCTGTTTGTAATATTAAACTAACTGCTTTCTGCTACATACATATTATAAATGTATATACGCTAAACATATCAAAATATATTTTTAACAAAATATTTATTAAATTCAAAATCTGTGTCAAATATGCGCATCTGATCAACCAAACTGCTTTTAATTGAATGTATAAATCTTTATATTTCTAAATGTATAATGGCTAATTTCATAAGGTTAGTAGCAATATGAATTTATTATATAAAGCAATAATTAATTGAAAACGGAAATCCGAGGAAATCGTTGAAAAATTATTTTTAAAGCCATCTGTGGCGCAGCTAAGATAATTAACGGACAGATGATGTGCACCAATTTATCAGTTTAAATGGATTAATAAAATTCCATTCACGAAACGTGAAACGAAAGAAAACAAACTGAATTCCGTTAACGGCAAAACCATGAACAAAACGCGCAGCCAAAGCACATTTCAGTCGGAAAATGGCGGGGAAATGCAAACGTCAAACCGTCAGCATTTTTATTGTTACCAGCGAGCATATATTGTTTACATGTTTGGCTGCCAAATGAAGTGTTTGTTTTCGTTTTACATGTAATTGGCCACTTTTGCGAGGGATACAAAACGGAGCATTTTTTTATTCAGATATAAGAAGGGTTATGTTTGAAAATTTGTAGTTGCACATCAGTATAGCCTTTTTATGGTACAGTGGATAACGGAGCATGTGGGTGTCCTATATGGTAAAAGAATTACGCCGTCCATGGATAACTGCGCCACTGTCTGCGCACTGGTCCTGCTCCCGTCTTTTTACGCCGTTTAAAACGGCCTTTTAAGGCTCTCCGATATCCTCACTTACACAGCGAAATAGGTAGGTTGTAGTTGGATAAGTTGTAGGCTCTCAAGGGTTTGAAAATAATTCTGAAGGCAACAATTGCACAGAATGGTGGTGCTTAAAAAACTGTAAGTTCTTTAGCTATAGTGGTTTACTGTCAATTTAACTTGAACCTAAAATGAATTCAATTTAACAAAAAAATAAAACGATTTTCATATAAAAATTACGCAATACACCGTAACGTCAGTTGTTCACTTCTGGAACGGCGGAAAAAAGCGTCAAACCTCGATCGGTGGAACTTTTTAATTGCCTCACTGATTTTGCATCGGTTCGTAAAATTGTATTGTTTGATTTGAAATTGAATCCGTCAAAACTTTTCCCCGAACTAAGTCCGCGTCACGAATTTAACCGGCACTCAAATTAAAAATGAATACTGGGAGAATTTTGAGAGCAATCCACACGCTAATTGGCAGATAATTTTGCAATGCAATTTAATTCTGCCAACCTCAATTCGTTTTAACCTGAAAATTTTTTTAAGCACCGCCATGATTATAATTATCGTCTAGTATATTTTTGCGGGTTAAAAAAGGCATCGGTTTTTGGGCCTTTTGTGTACATCGAGTAGCCCTCGATGCTTGCACAAGATGGACGGTGAATCTCAAAATATATAACTTAAATGGTTGATGAGAGTTGTAAAATTTTGAAAATCAAATTTAATTTTGATTTTTTAGTACCACATGGCTTTAAAAAGACAGGATACAACAAATTATAATTCTTTTAAGTATTTATTAATGTCGGCTTTTTATGGTATATCGAGCAACAGAGCAGGCTGGTCTTTTCTATGGTAAGAGATTACAACTGCCCATAGACAGTGGCGCCATATTCCGTGCTTTAGTTGTGTTGCCGGCTTAAGTTAATTTGTAACAATCAGAAAGCAGTGTTTTATTGTAGGCTCATGTATTAAATCAATATTTTTTACTTTATAACACATTTTAGTTTTAGGTTTATTTAATAAGCAATTTTAATTTTTGCACATTGAATTCTAGCATCAGTTTTTTTATCATAATATTTATCGACTGTTATATAATAATTTATATTTTATTTTATTAATTATTTAGTTATATTAATAATTAATCAAATTATACTTTAAAACAAAATTTAAGTAATAATTATATATTGTGAAGTTTATCATGAATATTTTGACAAATTACACTATAACTCTATACCATAGACAATCATTATGCATGCAACTATCAATTCCAAATTCTATAACAATACTATCTCAGTATACTGTAACTTGTCAATATCATCTTAAACATGACAGAATTTTATTTTACGTGTTCTAACAATAGGTTATAAATAAAAATCTTATTTAATAAAAAAAATCACTTAAAATATATGATTAGAATATCTCTGTGCATTTTAACCACCCGTAAACAATACAACTGAATGGAATCGATTTCGAATGACTATGTTCATACGTGTCACTTTCGTACTCAAAAGAACAATGGATCTATGATTATAGATTTATATTCAGTAGTATAATAGTAGTAATATGAAGATACGTGACAAAATGTAATGAATTAGAAAGTCTACATTAAAAGCATATAGATTTTCAGATGTTTAGAGATATTGTTTTAATGTATAAAAACAAAGAAAACAAAAAACAAAACAAATAAAGAATAATTAATTAGGTTAGAGATTAACAGTGGCCGGGTGTGTGTCTTAACATTGTTTTACCCATAGTAGAACTAGCTAGCTCGTCCGAAGTAATACAACGGGCTCACAATACCATCGTGAAACAGTACATGTTTCGTTGAGTGAGTGTTTCGGCGTCCTATATTAGAAAAGTATACGGTTCAAAACAAACGGAATATTACGCTGTTGTCCATGGGCGGTGGTGATCTCTTGCTATATAGAAAATCCGTTCTAAATGCCTGTTGTACAATAAAAAAGTTTCTTAATTATTTTTCTGCTGCCTCCATGAAATATAGATATTTGAATTTACAATAGATCTTACTGCTGAAATTATGAAGATTATGATTAATATTTGAGATGAGCAAAAATGTCACTCGCGGGCGCAGGAATTTTAGCAACCTCAAACTTCAAAACTAAGTTTCATAATTCTTAAGACTATAATATTATGTATATTGTATGTATGTGTTATGTAAATCTGAAAAATTATACCACCTCATGCTTCCACCTTCTGTTTTATAATCATGTACCAAAATCGTTTTACGGACGCCGAAATAGGACTAAGGAACTAAGCAAAAAAATATCAAATTAATTACTTTTTAAGTTGTTTTGAAGTTCAATGTGAGGACGAATAGCGCCTTTTTAATAATGTTTGTTTTAAACCAATTTACAATTCCAAATTCAATTTTTAATTTTAAGTTTTCAACCGTTATAAGGAAACAAAGCAATTGCGTTTAAAAACTGCCAGAAGCTACATCTCATATTCATCATTTATTATTTATAATTAACAATAAAAGTTCCAAACGGTTGAAGATGCAATAGTCCATAAATCTACTGTATATATATACAGTAGCGTATATAGATTACAATATAACTATAAAATCTTGAGAATGTATTTATCTTATTCGTGTGGGACAGTCCCCAATGGCCAGAAGTTTGTGGCACATGTGTCCCTAATATCCGGACATTTGTCAGGATGTAATTGCGAAGTGATTCCGCTCCGCTGTCCCTTACTTAAATCTTAATGCCACTTTGCATTGCTTCGGCTATTTAGCTAAGTTAGGCTTAGTTTCCTTCAGTTCATACATAGTTCATCTTATATGTATTCCAAATTTACTTTGTCCTTGATACATTACGAATTATTAAAGCAACGCAAATAAATATAACTGTACTAAGATTATAGAAACTTTTTTTAATGGAAGTCAATCGAGCAAAGGGTTTTGAACACATAGGCGAGCCATGCCGAAGCATATTCTGACACGTTAATTAGATCGGCTTGTTCGAAGTCATACCATGGGCTCACGCAATACTCACCGTGAAATGTTAGTTATATTTGAAACGGTACTTCACTGTTTCGCTGAGTTAGTGAAGATATCGGCGGCTCTTAAAATATGCCGTTTAAGCTTCGTAAAAATCAGTAACAAGATCAATGCGCGGAATAAGGCCCAGTTAGTGATGGGTAACGGTGTTCTCTTACCATATAGGAAACCCACCTGCTCAGTTCTCCGCTAAATCATAAAGTGGATAATTGTAGGTATCTAGGAAAAGCCATTCAATACCTTTGATAGTAACAAACTAATACTTACAAACGTTGCTTTGCCATAGAGATTAATAGATCAATATTATTTTTTAATTATTAATTACTAATATTGCAATTAAACGACCACCCTTAATGTTAACGGAATAGGTAAAAGCTAAACCCGGTATCGCGTCTTTGGGGGAGGCCTATATCCAGCAGTGGATTTAGATGGGCTGATGATGAAACCCGGTATGAAAAATAGATTTTGAATCTAACACTTAACTCGTAAATTAATAAAAATCGATTCTTTGCAGATAAATACCGCCATATGACAATTTTATATATTAGATAATAAAAATTAATATCTCCTATGTCCCAATTTGAAAGTATGTGGATATTGGCAAAGGTGTGAGGTCGAGGGTCATATTAGTCTGGTCACACTGGTCGCAATAACTAAAGCACCCACGCAACTCCCACCAGAATGTATTTAGACCTCAGGTCTGGTTTACTTTCCTAGCGGGAAGCGATTAAAATCGCTATTACTCGTAAAACGCTTTTATTAAGTACTTTATTTTATGGTATAGCGAACAACGGAGCAGGTGGGTCTCCTATATTGTAATACAACACCGCCATCCATCCAACAAGCCACAGTCATCGCATCGGTTGTGTTGGCGGCTTTTTACGCCACTTAAGTAGCATTTTTAAGAGCCTCTGATATCTTCACTCACTCTGCGAAATACGGTAGAAGCACCGCTTTAAGTACAATTTATGTATGCTGTTTTACTTACCTCTTCTTTCAGTGCTTTTATTGGAGTTTTGCGTTCAATTCCTTAAATCTCCCGCGCCTTTAGCTAGATGCAGAAGCTGTTCCGTTTTTAATACCAATAAGTCTTTAGCTGAATATTTCCCATAATTTTATAGTCATTTAGTGACTGGTATCTATTACTGGAATTAATACTAAAGTAAATTTATCATGGATTCCGATGTGAAGTAACATTGTGGTCGAAAACTGATTCCACTTTGTGGAATCAGCTGCCAGAAAGGTATTTAACCAAACCAATACGAATTGGAGACCTTCAAGAAAAAAGCGTACGCATTCCTGAAAAGCTGGAAACGCACCTGTGGGTCTGAAAGGGCTTGGGGTGTCCATGGGAGGAGGACCGCTTACCGTACCTCTTGCTCCTTTGCCACTATTACTATAAAAAATAACAATTGAAAGCTTTGTAGTTTGTTGGTTTTAAAAGTGTACCATGAAGCGAGAGGAGAGTGAGGATATCGGAGGCCCTTAAAAGTGCCGCTTAGGTGGCGTTGTTGTTCATGGGCGGCTGTGTTCTCTTACCATATAGGAGACCCATCTGCTCTGTTGTCCGCTATAGAACAAAAAAAAACTATAGATAAACATCTAATAGATCATAAGATAATATTTAATAAAATCACGTCGCGTGTTAACGTTATCTTAGCTGAAAGTAATAAAGCTAATACAAACAGTGAAATGTTACCCATATGCCCATACATGTCCACGACATGGTTCCTGTGAAATGAAACCTAGGCATGGTTTATTTAGATTTCACGTCATTTGTGTAGGAAGGCAAAAGTCTTACTTAACCCGGGTTCCCTAAGGCGTAGTGAAGTATGGACACTTTATATGTGATATCTGGAACATTATAGATAATACAAACAAAATGACTGAAGAATTTGTTGTCTCCCGTCCAGCGGATTTCTTTAAGAAAGGCATCAATAAACGTGTTGGCAAAGATACATTGAATGCATGGGTGATTACTTCGATTAATACAATTAAAAATACATGAAAGAAATTCGTACAATTTTTTTCATACAAAACGGCAATTTCATAGTTAAAGAGCTATAATATAAGTTTGAATCAAAATACTGCGAATAATTAAATCATTCCACAGAATGCAAGAGTTTTTTTATATTAATGGTGGCAAACGAGTAGGAGGCTCACCTTGGACAAGCGGTCCTCCGCCCATGGACACCAGCCCTTCAGAGCCGCGGGTGCGGTGCCGGCCTTGAGTTATCGCTTTGTATTTGAAAGTTAATAGATTCCGATCCTAATTATAATGAAAAAAATATTTAAAAAAACGATGCCGGGCTGTTTTTCTTGACTGTTAATTTTGGGTCTGGGTGGGTTTGTAAACAGTCAATAATTTTAGATATGTACTATATACAAATAAAAATATGATTTTGAGAAATGAATAAGTAGAGTCTTTTTGCTAAGTGGTTTTATAAGTATACCATGAAGCAAGAGGTATCGGGTTTGAATCCCGGTCTGAAAAGTTATAATGTAATTTATTATTTATTCGGTCTCTGGAAGGGTTTGACAGTTGCCGGGAGAATGTGTTAATACTGTCTCATCGGTGGAAGAGCCATTATGGCATATGCTGACGCATCACTTAGGCCTGCTCGGCCTAAGTGTTGTACCCAGAATACTCAGCTGTACTTGAAACGGTACTACTACTGTGTTTCGTTGAACAAGCTAGGATATCGAAAGAAAATCCCGCTTAAGCGGCGTAAAAGCCGGAAACATAACCATTGCTTGATAGACATTGCCCTACGTATATCCATTCGACTCTCCTGTGTAACGCTGGGGGTCACTTAGACCACTTTGGGATTTACTACTATAGTATTCATTTCAGGAGCAAATGGGTCTCCTATATGATAAAAAACCACCTCCCATGGAGAACCGCGCCACAATCCGTGCATTGGTTGTGTTACCGGCCTTTTACGCGGTTTAAATGGCATTCTCAAGGTCCTCCGATATCTTCACTCACTCACTGAAACACAGTAGAAATACCATTTCAAGTACAGCTACCATTTCACGCTGAGTATTCTGTTAGGCCATGGTATCATATTGCTAATATCTCTTCGAATGAGCCGGCCCAATTAGTATGTCAGCATATGCTTCAACATGACTCTCCCACGGGTGAAATGTTGTGAGCCTTGAGTAACAAATAAAAACAATATCATTTTTACTAACAAACAATGGATTTATATCTTATTAAAATAAACGTATATTATTACCATAATCAATTGATCCTAATGTGTATACCTATTGACAGAGGTTAGTTAATTAAATCATTGTAAATGTGTTTATTCACAGTTATTTAACGGAATCATCTTTGGTTTTGTTAATAGTATAAACGTTGGAAGTTATCACATACTAAACAATATGAAAGCAATTAAGATTTCAATAATCCCGACGCTGCCGACATATAGTGGCGTATCTACGTTATTATAATTTTGATACGGGTAAGGGATCGGGCAGTAGGAATTAACTTATCACGGTACTACCACATCTGCATACCTTTAAGTCAACAGATACGCACTTGAATAGAAAATAGTTTGGTTTGTAATCTAATGTCTAATTATTATAAAAATGATTAGAAAACGAAATTCTCATAAACTCACAATTTATACTTGAATTTAATTTAAAACACTGTAATTTGTTAACAATTACTGACACGTAATATCAAAATCTGTATCTTTGACAATCGACATATGTTGAAAACAAGATGGCGGCGTACATAAATCTGCGCGCAATGTTTACAAAGCAATGAAACAAAAAAATTTCTGTTTTAGATAGAGTTTATATTAATGATTTTTCTATAATTTGATAATTTCTATAATTCAAAAATATCATCAAATTTTGTTTATCAAAATTTATGCCCGTAATAAAGTGTAAATATTAATATTCTATAAAATTATATATATTAAAATCTTTGCGTTCTATCAAATATTTTTGTACAAATTCATTTAGAAAAGCAAACTTCACGCCATATATTAAATTATTATTATTACATTTATTGAACTTAGTTGTTTTTACATAATAATTTTTTTTATTGATTTTTATTCTGTGGAGTAGTGTCTTTTAAAAGAAAACCTAGAAAATTAGAGCAAAACACGATAATTTACGATTCATAAGTGTAAGTATTTTTCTAATTTTATCTGTGACTAATTTAATTTTTTTTCCTTATTTTAATTTACCTTACCAATATAAATTGTAACTAGGTAGATATTTGGTTCTAGTTGTATTTCGAATCTTTTTTTTATTACTCTAAAGATCACTTTAGGCACACTCGGCATTTAGAAATCTAATTATGTTTTATATTTTGTTAATGAAAATAAGACACATGAGTAAGGAGGCCCAAGGATAAGCAGTTCTCCGCCCATGAACATTCCTCTTCTGGATCACATTTTTAAATTCTATAGCAGACAACGGAACAGGTGGGTCTCTTATAATTATAGTAAGACAATACCACAGCACATGAATAACCGCGCCAATCGGCTTTTTACGCCGCTTATGCGGCACTTTTAAGGGCCTCCGATATCCTCATTCACACTGCGAAACATAGTACAAGTACCGTATTCCAAATATGCCTTGTAAGAATAAAAACTCTCTTTGAATATCCACAAGTCGTAATGGTTTGGAAATACCTATGCAGGCAGCTGATTCCACAGAGTGATGGTGCACGGCGTAAAATCTTTAAGAAACGCTCAGCTGTAGTATAACTAAAATAAAATAACTAATTAATTTTAACCAATTTATTGAGGAATATAACTAATTGTATTGAAATTGTATCTAGATATACACGTATTTCTAAGTATGTAGTTATAATTTGCGTGTTATTACGAGTCCATCCCTGCAGCCACCCTGAATTTCGGACACCCCTTGGGGCCGAAGACACATATCTCAGGCGGGGATGCAAGAAATGTCCGCACCCTAATATGTAGATTTCCACCTCCTTCTCTCAATGGTCATTATTAAACTATGATTAACTAAATATGAGCATCTTTGATACATTTTTAATATACAGTCTGCTTTTTTTGTAGAGGCCATCTCCGCCCAGGATCTATAACCGATCCGTGCCTTCATTTGGTTAGAGATTTTTTATCCTAATGTCCCTTTAGCTACTTATTATACACAAAAGAAAAAAACAGGAATTATAAAAACGAAATAGGTAAATTCAAAAAAAAAGGAACCAATAAATACACAAATATAATATACAAGAAAAAGACGATATTAAGAAAAAATTTAGTACCTATTAAGATATATTAAATGATCGTAGATAGAATAATTAATACACACACTCTCTCTCTCCCACACAATTACACTCACTCACACAACACACAAACACACATTTCACGCGCCCTGCTTACCTAGAGAGCCATTCATATAACTTTTTATTTTATTTCCATGTTTAGTTCTATATTTTTATTTTTATATTATTTTAATACCACAAGGGAAGCTGCGAATCATTCCCAACACAATTATCTAACCATTACTTGCTGGGAAGATTTCGCCACGAAAATTTTGTAAATACTTTGAAAATAAACAACTTTTTAATTTATTTATTTTATTATTAAAAGTTTTCCTCGTGGAATGACATCACCATCCAAACTCAACACTGTCAGGTTGCCGGCCTTTTTTATCGTGACGTTCACTAGGCTATATTATCAATTTTCTATTTAATATCTTTTTTTAATATATTCTCGTTTTCAGCACATTTAAAACCTGCATAAGTAATTTTAACTTTGTAACAAGAAATTATTTATTTTTCTTAACATGATAAATTTATTGTCTTTAACATTGTACTCTGGTAAAGTAATATCTATCTGACTTATTTTGAAAATCTATTTCAAGAAAAAATTATATTTGAAAGTATCAAGTGCGGTTGAGCGTTCGCACATACCTACTCAATGAATCGAATGTTTTGTCTGTATGCCTGTCCGCGTCTTACGGCATATGGCTCGAATATCCCTCATTGCGGCCGACATGTTTCGATTAAGACTACCCTTTCTGTCTAAGAGCCTTTGATAGGTATTAGATGAATATTTTAAACATATGTAATGTTATAAAATTATAGAAGAAAAAAACAACGGACCTCAAAAGTCCCTGAAAATAATAAATAAGTACTAGAAATAAATAACACTGTTTTAATCACATTGTTGAATTTCGTCAAGCTACATATGAAAGGTTTTGCAACTATTCTCTTATTATCCTGAAATCTAATGCGAAAATGTGAATAAAATTGTAACATTTCTTAGCGGTGTTACTTTGACACTAATTCACTTTAATGGGTTCACAAATAACGAGATATAAGTAGAAAATGTCAAAAGCCTTATTTTCTCTTTTTTTTCATAAGCTGACTTTTTCTATATATAAACATTATATAGCAGGATTATCTTGAATTTTACAGCACCATAAAAGTTATTTCAAGCAATTAATATTAATAAAAAATAATTTCATTTTGTTTATTATTTTATAGCAGACAACAGAGCAGGTGGGTCTCTTATGGTAAGAGATAAAGTCTATATGGTAAGAGAACACCGCCGCCCATGAACAACCGTGCCACAGTCCGCGCATTGTGTTG
>DWCF01005345.1:0-14430 GCA_018230265.1 Delias oraia
GTATATGTGTATTTGATATGGTAATTGTACTGTGTTTCGCTGAGTGAGTGAGGATATCGGAGGCCCTTAAAAATTCCGCTTAAGTGCGCCTATTTTATCTCACGAAAAATAGGCGGAATAATGTCGTCGAGTTACGGAAACCAGTCCGTGTTACAATTAAAAATTGGCATATAAAGCCGGCAACATAACCAATGCTCTGACTGAGGCGCGGTTGCCCATGGTCGGTGGTGTTCCATGTAGAAGACCCATTTGCTCCGTTGTTCACTGTACCATAAAAAAAGAACTGTGTAAAAGAAGTCAAGTTGCTAATATAGATAAAGCCAAAGTAATGCGCCCATTTGTCTCAAACGCTTGTGTCAGTTTACATTGAAATATTTACGAGCTATTAGAAACAAGAACAAATCTATTTCTCCCTTAAAGTCCCGGAGATCTCTGACTGATTTAACACCACACTTCAATCGTTGGCGCAATTAATTTGACTGTCAGTGCTTGAGGGATATAGAACCGTTTTAATGTCTTCATTAAACACAATAGTCGAGTATTATTTTTATTATTTCTTTACTCATCACTTAAATATGCCATGTTGAAAAGAAATGGGTTATCATCATCATCATCAGCCCATTCAAGTCCACTGCTGGACATAGGCCTTCCCCAAAGACGCCCACCCGCTGCGATAAATGGGTTAGAAATGATATGAATGAATGATGATTTAAGCTTCTATGTGCGTGATATGATAATTTATTTATCATTGAATATCAAGACAATAAAAAAATGCATCTATATCACGTCGATTTTGTATTGTATAGCGGACAACGGTGCAGGTCTCCCGTATGGTATGAGAACACCACCGCACTAGGACAACCGTGCTACAGTCCGCGATTTGGTTGTGTTGCCGGATTTTTACGCCCTTTAAGCGGCATGTTTAAAGGTCTCCGATATCCTCGCTCACTCAGTGAAACACAGTAGAAGTACCGTTAGCCCGTGGTATCACTTCGGACAAACCCGGGCTATTAAATCAGATCTGCCTATTTAGTGGATCAGCATGCTTCAGCATGGCTCTCCTACTTATAAAAAACAATTATGATGAAATAATTGCTTAAAAGTAATGAGTTGTTTTATTATCTCATAAAATAATATCTTTCGTCTCAAACAGTGAATAGTATTACTCTATGTTACGTAATTTAGATTGAAGGCATTGTAACGTGTCAAAAGTTTAAATCGTAAATGATTTGATTTCGAAGTTTATGGAAAATGCTTTTGATTGAATTAACTAACATCTTTGATTTGATTTTAATTCATTAATTAAATTACGGATGCCTCGTTAAAAATTGGAATATCGTAACTGTGAATAGAAAACGGGAGGGTAGGTTAAGGTTACTTAAGAAGGTTCTTTCTTCTTAATTTTTATTATATTCTTGTAAGGAAAATATATTTCTTCAATATATATAGTTACTAGCTGGCTGGTAAATCAACGTTTAAAATATGATAGACGTCAGTGGAAAATCCGCATTCTTTTGTTAAAGTGTATAATAGATAAAATTAATAAGAAAACATTATTGAAGCGATTGTAAATTTAAATCGGATTTAATCGGTTTTCTATTTTAAATTCAGTTGTGTTATATTGTAGTGATTTTTATAATTTGTAAATACATACCATATACTAAAATAAAATTTATATTTTTAGAGCAACACATGGTGTACGTAATTAAATTTGCTATCCGTAGGAAAATTTGTCTTATATTCCTATTAATACATTTATCAGAATATAAATACATATAAACGATTTCTATTTGTCAGAAAAATGCGTTTTTATAATAATTGGTGAAAAGTAAACGTGTGAGAGATCAACGCTGCCATAATCCGCGCTTTTGTTGTGTTGCCGGCTTTTTACGACACTTAATCGGTATAATTTAACGGGCCTCCGGTATTCTCACTTACTCAATGAAACACAGTAGGGTCGCCATAGCAACGTGATACTTGTGAAGGTTTAATTTGACAGTGCTTCTCAGATATGGGCGTGTTCGATAACAGTCTGTAACTAAGAAGTAAGACGTTCATAAAATGAGGAACTTTGACTACACTTAGTAGATACGAAACTGAATATATCCTAAATAATAAGATATGCTAAATTATATTAGGATAGAATTCAAAGTTAGCGTCAGAATAAGGATTTATTTGTCAACTTTACCTTGATAAAACTTCATCTGACCTTTCATTGTGTGAGTGTATGAATTATATAATTTTATTCACAAAATTAAAACGTTATCATTATTACTTTTTAATAATACAATAGAATACATACGTAAGCTTGCGCAGCCGAACCATAGTAACCGACATTGCCCGCCGTATTAGTAAGTTGTAGTGGCAATGGGCTGGTCACATCACAACATGACAACCGATGGGGATGAAAGGTTCTCGAGTGGCGACCGCGTACCGAAAAAAGCAGAGTGGGACGTCCCACCACGCGATGGAAAGACGATCTCACGAAGGCTGGACCCAGATCGCTCAAGATCGTAACAGGTGGGCGTCTTTGGGGGAGGCCTATGTCCAGCAGTGGACTTGATAGGCTGGTGATGAAGTATGCTTGTATGATGTTTCACTATTTACCGATGTTGTCATGATGTCAGTATGAAACGTAATTTGGAACAATTCACAAGTATTTTGTGTCATTGTCATACTGACATTTAGAAAGGTTTGCTATCCGCTATTGTATTGATTCAGGTTAGTTTTAAGTTTATTATTTTATTGAAATATTTGTTGATTTTTGTTTATTTGTACATATGGTTTTATTTCAGTTGTTAAAAACGACATCATAACGAGTGTTTTTATTAACCTATCAATTTACTCCATTTAAGTTCCATAAATTGACACTTACATATCATCGTCATCATCAATCTATTCAACGCCACTGCTGGACATAGGCCTCCCCCAAAGACGCCCGCCTGTTACGATCTTGAGCATACACTTACATATATTTCAATATTATTTGCCAAGTATGTGATATTTATATTTATTTTTTAATGTATACCCAGCAACAGTAAAGGCGAGATTTCTTAAGAGATTACCTCCGCACTAGGACAATCGCGCCACAGTCCGCGCTTTGATTATGTTGCGGGCTTTTTACGCCACTTGAGCGGTAGGTTTAATATAATTTCTAAAACCTGTCTCAGCGAAAGTCAATACAAGTATTGTTAGACGCTGGTATTCTGTATTCTTTAATTGTAACTCTTCCGACGATCCGGTTAAATTTGTACGTCAGCATATGCTTCATCATGGCTGAGAGTCACGGTATTATTATTTTTTATGCCATTTATTTACAAACTTGTGTACATTAATAGAAGATTGAACTATTTACGTCCAAATCCCAAGCCATATTATCCTCTAATAGCTCTTCTACATTGTAGTAAAACCTTTCTACCATATTACATCTTAATATTAAATTCGCCCATTTGTTGCAGAATCATATACAATTTCCGTGTTATGAGTAACTTATTTTATCTTTTCTCGTCTCGTTTGTTATGAGAATCAAGAAGAAAACCTTTGAGAAATGAAGACGTTCAAAAATAACGATGACACAATATTTACATCAAAAGCATCAGATGGTGAAACGCGGCATAAACATTCCAGGAAACACAGCGAACATAAAAACATCAACAGATCGAGAGACATTCTAATTCAAAAACAAATCGCTAAAAATGATATCCGAAGACCACCCCAGTAAACGATATTTCACAGATGCTTAACGACGCATTTACTTAAGGAGCATAATCTTGGCTCAAAGGAATGGCTCGGAAGTTGACAAATCTTTCGCGTTATTTCTGTACTAATTAGAAGTGTGGGTGTCAAATGACATACGCTGAGACGTGTACCGAAAGTGGGCCCCGAGATAAATCTATTGTTGAATGTTTGGAATAACTTGTCTTGTATTGGAATGTACTGTCAGCAATAGTATGTCAAAAGAAATAACATCAAAGAACGCCGAAAGGTTTTTATGAAAAAAAACGCCATTTCTCGTAATTATTTAAAATGTTATTCGAAAATTCGAGTACCTCGTAGCTAAGGTTTAAAAAGTGTACCATGAAGCGAGAGGTGCCGGGTTCGAAACCTTTTCCAGTCAATTATAATTTAATTTATAATCTATTCGGTCTCTGGAAGGGCTTGACAGTGGCCGGGCAAGTGTCGTAATACTATCTCACTCGTGGGAGAGCCATGCTGTAGCATATGCTGACGCACTAATTGGGCCGGATCGTCCAAAGTGATACCAAGGGCTCACAGAATACTCAGCGTGAATTTATTAGTAGTTGTACTTCTAACGTGTCTCTACTGTGTTTCGCTAAGTGAATGAGGATATCGGAGAGCCTTAAAATTGCCACTTAAGAGGCGTAAAAAGCCGGCAATACAACCAATACGCTGACTGCTGTGCGGTTGTCCATGGGCGGCGGTGTTCTCTTACCATATATGAGATCCACCTGCTTTATTGTTCGCTATACTATAAAAAATGTAAAAGTTAATCTGTTGATAAAGTTTTATTATTAGAATTATTGTTTAGGCATTTTTTATATCGTAACTATTAAGGATTGTAAAATTATTAAGTTTCGCCAATAATTGAGTTACCGAGAAAAATATGCTTTGTATAAGGCCACTGATAGCACTCGTAATTAGTTTTATTAGGACTTACAAATGAAATTGGCGTTTTATCATATTGACTTCTTTCATCTCAAATATTTTTTGGTTAGGAATACCAATTTAAATTTTATACAACTATTGAGTCGTGTATTTCTACGAAAACAGAATTTCATTTATTTTTTATTTGTTAGGTTTTTTTCTTTAAATCACTCACATTACAGAATGGGAAACTTTAAATATTGACTTATTTTTAAGTACGAGTACTTTCAAGTACCACCGTGGCACAAAGTCTTCAGAAATGATGTGTAATATTGGTGTTATATGAAAATCATAAGCTATTATTAAGAATCATTTGTTCAAAAAAAATTGCCAATCCACTTGAAGTAAATTGGAAAAGTAAAAAGATTGAAAGGTACGCGAAAAAGTATAGAACATTAATTTCATATATAAAGCTCTAATATTTGTTTTTTTATGCATCCATGCGCAAAAACATTGTGCATTTATAATTCTATTTAAAATAAACTGTCTTTTGTTGAATTTTTAGTATTTAATAAAGTTTATGTTGAAATTTAAAAAAACACTTTTGCTGACGGTACATACACTTAAAAGCATTACCGTTATTGAAGTGACATTATCTGATGTCAATAATGAAATCAGCTTTGTCATTGCATGTGCCTTATACATACGAGATGCGTAACAAATAAATATACAAAGATCTTAGAATATGACATACTATTCGAAAACTGTATAGCCCATGGCTCCCCACACTATGCGTCTCGATGCCTTTTTTTATTCTATAGCGGAGAACGGAGCAAGTTGGTCTCCTAAATTTTAAGATAACACCGCCCATGAACAACCACGCCCCAGTCTTCGCTTTGGTCGTGTTGCTGGCTTGTTACGCCGTTTAAGTGGAACTTTTAAGGGCCTCCGATGTCCTCACTCATTCAGCGAAACAGAGTACAAATATTTTTTCACGCTGGTATCCTTTGAGCCCGTCGTATCACTTCGTCCAATTACACATAATGTTGGACACAAGAGGACCAAAAATTCATTACTTACGACTTAGTGTGCACGATAACATCGGTAGCATGTATACCTGTAAACAATTTAAAGAGAAATTTCATTTAAATGTTTAAAAAAATTGTTAGGGATATATAGAAGTAGAACATAGTAGTAAAACCTAGAAGTAACAAATTTGATGGATTATAATTACTTGCCCTTGTTATGCAAATTCAAAGTAAAATATTTGCTGTAGCAAACTACTGACAACTTAAGCTGTATTCAAAAATAAGTTATTCACATATATTTTAAATGTCATTATTTAATTACATACTATTGAATAGAATATGTCAACTAAGTTACTTTTCATTGCTTATAAAGTTTATAAATAACTTTACTTAAAAATATAAAGCATGCCTCAACCCGTGGGAGAGCCATGCTAAAGCATACGCTGACGCACTAATTAAGCCAGCTCGTCCGAAATGATAACACGGGTTCACAGAATACCTTACGTGAAACGGTACTTGTGGTGTGATCCGCTGAGTGAGTGAGAATATCGGAGGCCCTTAAAATGCCGATTAAGTTAGGTAAAAAGCCGGAAACACAACCAATGCGCGGTAGTCCATGGGCGGCGATGTTCTCTTACCGTATAGGAAGAAAGCCACCTGCTCCGTTGTCCGCAATACTAAAAAAATGGTATCCGTTTGAAACTTTAAAAAAATCTCAATTGCATCAAGCCACGTCGTTTCCTTTCAAACAAGTTTTAAAATGTATCTACTCATTTTTTCTAAGTAATAGTAACCTAAAATAAAACTAAGATTCTAACGAAGACCATAATCTCTAAGTATTAAGTGCAATTACAAAGCAAGCTACAGAATCTCATGCTATTAAAACAGCATAACTGAAAGCAACTTTCATACATTCCCCTAATCCTTAAAGAGACGGTAAGGATATCTGATTACGAACCTGCTCTAATGAGAAAGCCCTAATTGGATCTTGTACTGTATTATACATTATACAATTATACTTGCATGCCAGTGAATATCTTGATAGTAACCACTTCAAGTGGGTAATAGCATATTTAATTTAAGGTAAAACGCGGTATTTGCCGTCTGAACAACGATTTTAGGTTGGGTTCGTAATATTACTGATATCTTTAGTAGTCACTAGTTTTTATACGAGTATAGTCGACAATAGATCAAACGTGTCCACTGATAGTAAAAGATTGCCACTGCCCATGGGCAACCGTACCAAATTGTACTTAGGCCATATTGCTGGCTTTTTACACCATTTTAGCGATGAGCTTGAAGGGCCTGCGGTATCCTTAATAAGTCAGCGTAACACAACTACCGCTCAACGCTGGTATTCTGTGAGCTCTTGGTATCAGTGACCCATACCGAATTCCACGCTTTGGTTGTATTGCCGGCTTCTTTCGCCGCGGAACTGTTCAATTTAATGGGTGTCCAGTATCCTTCACTCACTTAGCGTAACACAATAGCTATTGTTTCACATTGGTGGTCGCTGGTATTACTCCGAATAAGTCGACCCATTTAGAACATCATAATATGCTACATCGTGGTTCTTCCATGGGTAAGAACGTGTTAAGACACTCGCCCGGTCACTGAAAAACCTTTCACCGAAATTTAAAAAATTAATTCTACTCTGACCGCGTATCAAATACCGTACCCATGACCGCAAGGTAGCTTACAAGACCTTCGTGGCAATATCAGCTTCCGCGAAGCTCTTAATACTCTGTCCGCCACATATCACTGAAAAAAACCTCTATAAATGTTGAATGTAGATTAATACAATAAATATACTCGACTCGAGACGATACGGGTTTCGCATACGTAATTAATGTTAAAACAATGCATTCAAATGTAAATAAAATGCTAATATCGGTTTAAAATTTATTACTTACTTTGGGAAAGTAAGATGGATTTATCGTTATAGTCCGGATAGCGTTTTTACTTTACTTTTTACTTATACTATTGTATAATAAGAAGGTATCATCATTTCAGCAGTAAGACGTCCACTGCTGGACATACCCTTGGACTTCCATGAATACCTGTCGGAGGCGACTTGCGTCCAGCGTCTTCCGGCGACCTTTACAAGGTCGTCTGTCCACCTCGTGGGTGGACGTCCCACGCTGCGTGGTCTCTACTCTAACACTTTTAGGCTCCACCGGCCATCCGCTCTACGTGCGATGTGGCCTGCCCATTGCCACTTCAGCTTGCTAATTCGGCGGGCTATGTCGGTTACTTTAGTTCGTATAAGAAGGTATATTATTAATTAAAACATCTGAACTATAACTGAGATGAAACTAAATTAATATAACATATCGGATAACGGAGCAGGTGGGTCTCCTATATGGTAAGAGAACACCGCCGCCCATGGACAACCGCGCCATTATCCGCGTATTGGTTGTGTTGCCGACTTTTTACGCCATTTAAGCGGCCTTTTTAAGGACCTCCTATATCCTCACTCACTCACCAAAACAGTAACTACAAGTACTGTTTCACGGTGAGTATTCTGTGAGCCCGTGGTGTCATTTCGGATGACGTGGCCAAATTAGTGCGTCCGCATTTGCTTCAGCATGGCTATCCCTCGGATTCCATTATGTAAATGTCACGTAAGAAACCCAGTAGGTGCAGAGCGACCTCTGCCGGCTCGACAATTAGTAACTATTATAATAATCATCATTAATTTCAATTAAACAATTTTACAGCCTGTTAAAAGTAACTTCTTAAATAGACTTCCAAGAGAACCTTCGATATGAATGATTGATAGGATAAATTCTATTTACATATACGAAGTAAATTTTTTTCCTGAACCTCTATACCAAGATGAAAACTTATTAGGCCATTAAAATTGTATTATAGATAATAATCTCCGAGAAATAAACGTATTTTCCTTACATAAAATTTATTAGCTATGGAACGACGTTGTAATTAAAATGCTTTTATTTTATGTAATCGAAACAGCTCGGAGCCCTGGGCGTGGAATTTGCCAAATTAATTATGAAATATTAAATATTTTTGGGAAAAAATAATAATTTATACCTTTTACTCGTGATTCATCTCGGCTTTATTAAGTTCATGATACGACCTCGTTAGAGGCACTCTTTCTAAAAGTATCCTCCGAATATTTATATGAAGAGACGTCATTTCTATGTAAAATGCTTTTTATGTTATAGAAGCAATTGTATTATACTTAAATTATAATTATGGGCTTCTTAGCTTGATTTGCATTCTTATGCCTACAGAACACCCAATTTATTACAGGGGACCCCTAGGAATTCAAGGACAGTTTACACGGACCTCTTAATAAAATAACAGCAAAATAAATCAGATTAGGTATTTATTTTAGCATTTATGTATAGTCCAACGATAACATCACATACCCCCAAACATACACTTGCGGACTCCCGGGAATCTGCGAACCACAGTTTGGGAACAACTGCATTATAAATCAATTTGTCAAGGTTGTGAACATGCTTAGGTCTGGTGACTTTTTTTTAAAGGACGAGTATAGCCGCATACGAGTGAATCACAGGGAATGTTCTCAGGAGTTTGGCTTAATATCTGCAGCAGCTTTCATGATTAATTTATACTACAACTGAGAGTTTTTAAGAAATTGTCTCGCGCAATATCTCAATGTGGATTCATTTGTAGGTATATCCAAAACAATATGTCCTGGGGATCTTCAAAAAACAACGTATCGGTCCCTTAAAGGACGGCAAGGTGAAGGCAACTCTGCCGGCTCTGAGGTAACCATGAATGGTGGACCAACTGGTCATTGTTCTTCATGTCATCATGTGAGCCTTCTGCTCACCTGCCTTCCGATTTTATTGACAATTTGCTTCATAAATTATATTATTTACAATGCAATTGAGTTTCGCTGAGTGAGTGAGGATATTGGAGAGCCTTGAAATTTTGCCGCTTAAGCGGCGTTAAAAGGCCACAACACCACCATAGTGCGGACTGTGGCGTGGTTGTTCATGAGTGGCGGTGTTCTCTTAATATATCGGAGACCCATCTTCTGCGTTGTCCTCTATAACAATGTTCTGCAGTATGCACCGCGGCACACTTGTTCGTAAATAGGTGTGCCTCGAAAAATTATGTTAAGTTATGTAAAGTTTATAAAACAACCTTCATCGTCTTCAAGCAACTGCACGAGAGCTTTTGTTTCATTGTTTTGCTATTTAATAAAAAAATGTCAATTAATTACACAAGATGTTTTATTTTGTTTGTAGTGTACCTTCAAAAATTTTACTTTCCCTACATATACCTTGAACACAGAAACTTTGCGGAACACTGCTCCATAGTACCATAAATAAATTGGTAGTTTGTTTCCAACGGAAACAATGTCCCATACAAATGGGAAATCTTTTCGTACGCAAAGGAAAACGATTTCACTGATTACATTGGAAGCTCACAACTCCCAGCTAAACATGGCCTTAACTTATCGACTACTTCACACACTTAATGAAATGTTAATACATTTTCATTAAATGATTACGAGTGCTTCTTGTCGTTCTGAGTCGATCCTAAGCATTTGATTACGGTTAAGAGGCTATAAGTAGTGTTTGTATTAGTAAAGTTCGCTGGAGTTTTCCAATTTGTCCGGCTTATAATGTTGGATGAATAGATATTGATGTCCTGATGGGATTAAATATTATGTCTGTATCCCTCTTCAAATCTACTAACAATTATCCATTGTCAAACTTTTTTATAGTATAGCGGATAACGGAGCAGGTGGATCTCCTATATGGTAAGACAACACCGCTGCCTATGGACAACTGCGCTACAGCCCGCACATTGGATGTGTTGCGCCACTTAAGCGATATTTTAAGGGCCTCCGATGTCCTCACTCACTTAGCGAAACACAGTACAAGTACAGTTTCACGTTGAGTGTTCTGTGAGCCCGTGGTATCACATCGGACGAACCGGCTCAATTAGTGCGTCCGCCTATGCTTCAGCATGGCTTTCCCACGGATGTAAAACTTAACTTCGTTGTAGATTAGGCTTTTATGGTATAGTGGACAACGGAGCAGACGGGTCTCCTCTATTGTAAGACATCACTATGCCAATGGACAACCACGCTATAATCCGTGATTTTGTTTGTGTAACCGGCTTTTTACGCTACTTTAGATTTTAATTGTACACCACTACACAAGTATTCCGTTTGCAAGCTTAGCAACGGTTACTCTGATTTGATTTTTGTTCTGTTATCAACTTCGGCATCGCATTAAACTACCTACTTTTTTATGAAATAGTGAAAAGCAGATCACGCCTTTCAGTTAAGAGATCACGCCTTTAATGAACAACCACGCCACAATCTACGCTTTTGGTTGCGCTACCGGCTTTTTACGCCGTTGAAGCAATAATATAATTTCATACCCCCGATATCCTCACTCTCTCAGCGAAACACTTACAAGAACTGTTTTATGCTGGTATTATATGAGCCCGTGGTATCACGTCAGACAATCCAACCCAATAATGCGTCAGCATATGCTTCAACATGGCTCTTCTATGGATACATTTAGATTTATCTTTATATCAGTAAAATTATGTTACATTTAAGGAAGTTTAATATTAAATTAATATAATTGTTTTGTACGGATATCTATTGAATACGAAAGCTATCAAATACACATTTATATTGCATAAATACATGACAAATTAATATTTTTTACATTAATTTTCTATTCAAACATCGAAATGTATTTCTATTACATTTCATAATAGACAGTTAAGTTGTCGTTTAAAATGATCTATTATTACTAATATTTTGTGAGCGTAGTAATTTTCTTTTCACCGAGTAAATAATATAATATAAATTAACCTTCACAGAAAACTTTTGTAGCCAATTTTATTTCATTATGATCGTTTTTTCAGATAAATTCGTATTTTTCAGTCTAGTGATGTCCATGGGCGGAGAAACGCTAGTACTATGTGACCCTCCTGCTCGTTTTATTCCCGATACTATCCCTGTATGCCACGTAACATATTTCGAGACGTCTCCTTCACAAAATTGTGTTACGTAATACTAATAATACGTAAAAAGGTAGTTTTTGTATGGGATCATATATTGTCATATGTATTATTGTCGACGATTTTCAACAAAAGTACAGGTCAAATGCGGTTAGCTTTTTATACATTCAGTGGCTACCAAGAGCAATCCGTTTAGCTGTGTAATTGCTAATTAAGTAAATGTATGCTTCGTAGGAATTAGTCGCTCAATTAGAATCACATTACTTGAAGCAATTTACCGCTAACCGGCCGGCGCCCGTTGCGCTCGGAATAACAAAATCGCTTTTGAAATATTGCAGATATTATCATCTTTAGACAGTCATTATCATTTGTGTTCGAATATTCTGGCAGAACTTTATTATGTTATAGCGGACAACGGAGCAGATGGGTCTACTAGGTCTTTGGGGGAGGCCTATGTCCAGTGGATTTGATAGACTGATGATGATGATACTCCCACAACGAAAATATGCATGAAGGTCCATGGGGAGGTCGATGTCCAGCAGTGGACGTCTTACGGCTGAAATGATGAAGTTTATACAAAGCAATGTAATAATTCTTTTTCTCATATCAGTTGTAAGTTATAAATAGCATCGCTAAAACAGATGCATATTATATATGGATCACTTAATATGCCTGCTTTTACATATTCATGTAATGTTGAAGTTAATAATAGCCTATGTCTTCATTGATAGGGCGTGCAACAATGTGTATGACAAAGAAAACAACTCGTAACATATTCTATGCGATTTAATTTCATGTCAAAATATAGAACCTACTGTCTTAATTGAAGGCTTAAATAATTGAAGCAGGATTGATAAAACATATCTATTGAAGTTCTAATTAACGATACAAAATATAGAACATTCTTATGATTTTGTATACATATGTACTACCTACATGTTACTCTTGTAACCCGTACCAAATCTCTTTAATTATTTTATGAAAGACATATTTTTTTCGAAAATTGGAGCCAAACGAACAGGAGGCTTACCCAGGTAAAGCGGTCTTCCGACCATGGGCACCTCCCTTGCCGGGCCGCAAGTGCGTTGTCTTTTTATCATAGTTTAAATTTAGAATCGGTTGTTAAATCCTAGAATGCTTATAATATGCTCTGTAAAAGACATCTATGGCATGTCTGTATTGCCACAACGCTATCTGGTTCTTCATATAAAAAGTCCGTTTATTATTTTATAGTTCTATGGTACAATCAGTGCAACTTATTTGTGGAACAGCGTCCAGTAAAATCGTGATCGGACCACCCACCGGCGCTGCGAGTGGGCAAATAAGATAAAACGAATAAATAACTGTGCGCACGCATAATTGATCACAAATTAAAAGTCGGCTCAAAACGCCGCGGTCAGGGCGCCGTGTCGCCGCGCTGTGAGCGAAATTAGTATGAAGCATTTGCGAAGCGAGAGTGAACACTCGCCGTTAGTGCGATTATTACACGTCAAATTGAACTTAAAAGCCTTTCGATCAATGTAGAAAATTTATTTTTGCCGCCATTTTTAGAAAATTAAATTTTTTTTTAACATTTTGTAAAAGAATCCTATAAATATCAAACTCCGACTACAAAAGTTAATAATTATAAATTATTATTTTATTATAATCTTATAAATCCTTAAAATTCATGTGATTCCTTCCCCATTTCTAGCGCGTAAAAACATAAAATTGTTTCCTTATAAGTCAAATAAGGAATCGTATAAATGTCAAAATGCAACCATAAAGGTTGTATATAATCATATAAATCTTTACCAGAGAGTTTATAGATAATATATAATATTATACAATAAATTGAATTTAAAAGTCCATTCGACTAACATAAAAAATTAACTTTTTTTATCTACTTACAGCCAGGTCTAGTGAGTTAAAACAAAAATAGTAACATATCATATAAACTAATTATATAAATGTCAAACAGTGAGCATGAAAGTTAAATATAATATTTTAAATCCTTACCATATAATTAATAGATAATATTATGTAAGTTCATATTTCTAACAATATTATTTTCATTTGTTTTTTATTAAATTAGTTTAATTTTTAGTTATAAACTGAATTTTTATTATACGATTATATAGTTTTTAAAGATAATTAAGTATGTTCTGTGTAAAATCTTAATTGGTATCTTTCTAAAACACAGTGAAATTCTATGAAATATTTCATTTGTTTAAGCTTCAAATTCTACACTTATTTGTAAGATATAATAATACAAAATATTTGGTGTCTTTCCATAAGCCTCCGCGGTGTCGTACATTATTTGCTTAATCTGATTTAAAAGGTCTTCCAGTATTTATTTTAAGCGTGATAAATTTATAACTCAACAGTTCAGGGACACATAAAAGGGTTTGTTTCAAGAACAATAATTTATCTTATTAAGGTACTGCTACCTGAGAATCGACAGATGTTTCCACCTACAATTCAAGAGTCTAGTAGTACTTGAAAATTTATTAAAAAAGCACTTGTAATTTTTGTTTTCTTTAATGTTCAGCTAAGTGTTGAGAGATAAAAAAAACTGGTTTTAGGATGCGATCGCTTGGGAATGTTTTGCTCCAGTTAACAGAGTTTTTAAATGATCAACAAAATAAACTGATTTATTTCTTAGCTTTACCTTATTATAAACAAGTATTTTTTTATTTGTAGGTGTAATGGAACAATTTTAGTTGTACATACTTGAAATGGTGTCTCTACTGTCTTTCGCTGAGTGAGTGAGGATATCGGAGGCTCTTAAAAAGGCTGCTTAAGTGGCGTAAAAAACCGGCATCACAAC